>JAKCWG010000662.1:0-117021 GCA_021464415.1 Lonicera japonica
CCCATTTGGAAGAGATACCCGTAGCGTGGACCCACACCTTCTCGTCTCGGCCACACGTTGTCCGTGTACGGTGGTCGGAAAATTCTCATGTTCGGCGGTCTTGCCAAAGTGGTCCCCTCCGGTTCCGATCTAGCGACGTGTTCACAATGGATCTGAGCGAGGACGAACCATGTTGGAGAAGTGTGACTGGCAGTGGAATGCCTGGGGCTGGAAATCCGGGAGGCATAGCTCCACCTCCCAGGCTCGATCACGTTGCTGTGAGCCTACCAGGTGGCAGAATCCTGGTCTTTGGTGGGTCTGTAGCTGGTCTTCTTCACTCAGCCTCACAACTATATATTCTGGACCCAACAGAGGAAAAACCTACGTGGAGAATATTGAATGTACCGGGTCGACCACCAAGGTTTGCTTGGGGACATAGTACATGTGTTGTTGGAGGAACAAGGGCTATTGTACTTGGTGGTCAAACCGGGAGGAATGGATGCTAAGTGAGCTTCACGAGCTTTCTTTAGCCAGTTCTGTTATTTAATTCCGAACAAATAAATAAAAAGCCAAGTTGTTGTGAAGAACCTGCAAGCAAAGTTTGTCTCAAGCTATCGAATTTGTCAAGGAAGTTGTTGGATTTTGTTTAAAGTATTCTAGAAAAAGTTGTTGTGGTAACTTCTCTTCCTTCTCGGCGGTTTCAGCGGGTGATTTAGTCCAGGTTAATTTTCAAGGTTTGTATGGTTACTCCCTTTTAGAAAAGCACTTTGGGTCTCTCTCCCTCTCCCCCTCTCTCCCTCAGTCTCTAGGTTACTAGTACATGATAGAGTGATAGGTATTATGTAGTACCTTGTTCAGCTTCTATAAAACCGAGTCCTTGTCTTGTTACCAAAAGAAAATGTCAAAAACCAGACCTACTATATATGGTTCTTGTAGTGCATGTAAATAGAACAAACTGTTGCGTGTTTGTATCTGTACTGAATGCTATGTTTAGCTCTGTCTAAAAGGTAACGAGGAGAATCTGAAGAAGCTGTTTGTACCTTTTCTGTTGTACATGAAGCGATCTTTTGGCTGCGATTGGAGTTTCTTTTCGTTACTATGCCATTATCGATTGGAATAAGTTTTTCAAGGATGGCTTCTTTTTGTTCTCTTCTCAATACTGCGGGTCTTTTGTCAACAATCTTTGCCTGTTGGTACATTTGTAAACCCTTCTTTCTGTTGTTAAAATTGATACTTTATCATGTAGTGAATCCTTGAATGTTGCTATGCAAAGGACTAATGATTTTGAGTAGAAGCTTTAGATATATAACATTTGAAAAACACTATGGTAATAGTAGAGTTTACTGAAGATTGGTATATTAAATGGAGTAAGGTCTCTTGTTTATATATTCATTTGCTGTCAAACTTTTGTAGATCATTGAGATTATAAATGCAGGTAAGTGATGTAATCAATGACAGGTCCCAAATCAATAATATGTCAGTGTCAAGTGTGTTTGTGGAGCAACTTTTTGCGGGCTTTTTTTTTTGCGTGTATAGCATTTCTCGAGTGAGATGGAAGTGAACTTTTGAGGATGCTTATATTTCTTTCTTCTATGTACTTTCTTCATTGAAAATGAAGATGCACGTATTTTAAGAGAGAATTTAGGGCATTTTAGTGAATAGATATGAAAAGGTAATTAGGTTTTTTGGTAGAAGACGACTAGGATAATTTAGTCTCAGAAAAATATTAACAAAAGTTGGAAGGCATCTATATTTTATATTATATCAGTGGGTTTTCTCAAGTATCGTATTATTGACTAGGGTTTTCCTCAGAAAGGCCCTCCTATACTCCGGATATATTTATTCGAATGGAAATCATTCCACTCTTGCTTTATATTGATCTTTACTTCCATTTGGGTGGTATTCAAGTTCTTACTCTTATTTCTTTATGAGAGTGCGTGTTGTTGCACTTTGAAATAGATACCGCTGATATATTTTTTTTTCAAAAAAATAGCAACATATTAATAACAACCGGCTGTTGCAACCCGCTTGATCACCGCGGAGCTTCAGTAACTTTGGTGGAGCTCTAATGATGATGGGTAGCCGGACGGTGGTTGTTGATGAGGCTTAGCGACCATTGTAGGTGGTTGGGTGTGGTTTTTGATGCAGTACGGGGAAGGTTGCTCTCAGAACTTAATGGGCTTTCCTGCGGGGTATCTTGGGATCGAAGCATCTCTTTCTATAAGAATCCCGCCTGAGCCCATAAATGGCTTTAACTTTGTGTTTTAATTATTTCTTAAGGACAAGGAGTTATGCTATCTCATGGTAGATTGGTGAATTGTTGGGCCCGAGCTGGATTTTGAACCAGTATAGAGGTCCCCTAAGATGTTTCGCTTGTTGCAGGACCAACTGGTCTATTCTGCACTCCCCCCAGAATGTGCCCTGCCCTCACCCACCCGACCCGACCTGACTGACTTGAGAAACTAATAGTCTAGTAACTGGATTTGAACCAGTATAGAGGTCCAAAAGGATGTTTCGCTTGTTTGTAGGACCAACTGTTCTATCTGCACTCCCCCAGAATGTGGCCCTGCCCCAACTCCCCCCCCCCCCAACCCACCCGACGACGACACCCACCCAACTAGAGGGATGAGAAACTAATAGTCTAGTAAGCTTGTCAGGAGGACAGACAGATCTAGTGCGCACGGTGGCTGAGAAGAAATAGAAAGGTTGATAAGGATAAGATAATTAATTAATTTCACGAAGGGAGAACATCCTTGTACACAAACATTCCCTTCGGTCCTATTCTAATTAAATGTCTTTCGCGATGCTGCAATCTTTTTGTGAAGTACTTTTCTAGAGTAAATTTGGAATTTTGAGTATGTCCCAACTGATGCATATAATCATTACACTTAATGCTGAAAAATGTTATAGGATTAGTCTCAAGTCTCATTTTCAGATGGCTATTTAGGAACTAAATTTCGCCATTAATGCCCTCCTCAAATAGGGGGGCTTACAGTGGTGCGGGAATGACTCAATTCTCCAAAAGGCGAACTAGGTGGTGCTCAGGCGCCCTAATTAGTTCCTAGGCGGGTGATTAGGTGTCGGATAAAAATTAGGAGGATTTAGGCGGGTGCCTAGGCAGGTCTAAGCGGATAGACTTATTTTTTTTTCTGTTTTTTTAAGGAGTTGCATATTCTTTTTTTGTTAAAAAATTATTTTTTAAAAATGGATACAATCTATCAACCATCATAAGTAAATTCATCTTTCATTTTTCCAAATTGAAACGGAATTCTAACCAACAACTACAATAGCTAGAAGACATTTAAGAAGAGTTCGCTTTAACTAATTATAAACACATCATGCTACCTTACTTTCTTAATCTTATCTTGAACTTCTTCTTTTATTTTTCTTTATTGTTGCATTTTTTTTTCACTAGCTTCTTCTTGTTGCTACTACTGCTTAAAATAAATTGATAATTTCATATGGATGTGACATATTATTCAATTTTGTTTTGGATAGTGAAGCTAATGACTATGTTTCGCTTGTTTGTGCTTTATACAAATATTATATATATTTATATTAAAAAAATATCCGCCTAGGTGCTCTGGCGCTAAGCGCTCTATAACCACCCTAGTTCGCCTTGTGCTTTTTAGATATTGGGAATGAGTTGGGTTTTGGTCAAACATATCCTGACATGATACCGTGACCTTATTCAAGATGGATGTAGAGCATGGGGAAGTGTAAAACGTAAAACTATATTGTGCGTAAAAATTTACACATTGTGAAAAAAGTGGTTCAACAGACGTTTAAAAGTGAATTTTGTGTTAAAATAGATGCATAGAATACAGACTCATTGTAAATTGCCATGCCAAAACTTTCTCATTTCTCAAAATTTTTTTTTAACTTTAAAATGTAATAATTTAAATAATAAATATGTATTTTAATAAAAATTATATATTTTTTAAAACCTTTCAACAGTCAGGAAAAAAAACTATAAAACATTTCATGATGACTATAGTTATGTATATAAAAAAAAAAAAAAAAAAACTACGAAAAATAACATAAAATAATATCTAACACGTGTTAGTATCTCATTAGTTCTTTTAACAAGAGCTTGCAAATTTTAAGGTTTATGTAAACATCAAGTTAACACATTAATTTGTACACAACAGCCAGAGATGTTCTTAGCTTTTAAACTCCAAATTTGATAATAAGTTATATATTTATTTTCAAACTTTTGCATATATAGAAAGTTTTTAGAGTAATTTACCTAACTAAAAATGATAAATGAAATTGAAAATAGTTAAATAGAGGAAAATAAATTATACTTAGGATTGAGACATCACAAAATTTGTTCCATCATGTGTATTTTCTCATCTTTATTTCTAATATGAAATGTTCTAGTGTATTGAATTAAACAATTAAATATATTATCATGATCAAGATTTTATTAATAGAAAATTGGGATTAGGACAAATAAATCTAGCATATTCTGACTAAAGGACACAGCTTAGGTAATAGTTTGAACTCCATTCTTTTTGATTGAGGACAATGTTTTGTGAAAAGGACAGTATATTTGATTTTATTTTATTATTGTTATTATTCTCTTTTCCATAATATGTGTAATTTACATTGTAACCTTAGGTTAGATTTTGACCAAACATTTTTTGTAACTTGTCATGCTTAAGGATAACGGAAACAACAGCTAAAATTGGGGAGAAAGAAAATCGTTATATGTATATTGTTTAAATATAATATATGTATTAATTTTATAAATTGTATAATATTACACTAAATATTTGTTAATTTGCTGTGAGTGTACAATATATGCATATAATATTATATGTACAAAAATATTGTATATATTTATACCTCGTGTTAGGTAATTCGTTAAAATAATGAAACGAGTTTGAATATGAATTTTTAATCCAATTAAAAAATCTATGAACCGTAAAAATAAGACAAAAATTGATATGAATCGACCCATCGTGAATTCTGGATTTGGTGAATTGTATTTGTACAACATGTTTGTTATGTGGAGTTAGGTTGATATTAACTTAGAAACAAAAAGCTTGTTGAGGCTCTTACCTACACAACTTATTATTAATGGTTGCAAAAGTGGTGGTGGTGGGGGTGGGGTACAGCGGCGGAGCCAGTAAAATTATTCAAGTGACACTAAATTAAAAACACTACAAGATTTTTTTCGCATATATATACTATAATAACACTACAATGTTGCATGCGGTCTGCAGAACAAAAACAAGAAAAAACAAAAAGTGCAGCAGAAAGAAATAAAAAGAGGGTTACTGCTTATACAAATACCTAACTATATTATAATTGCGAAACTATACCCCGAATTCTTGAAGTGCTCTCCACAGAGACCCCTCACTACTAAAACTTTCTACACTACAACATAAAAAAATAAAAATAAAAAACCTCCGCCCCTGTTGGGTGGCGTTTGACAATTAAATATGGGACAATTAAAAAAAAGGTCTTATTAGAGAAAGATTTTCACACTAAAGCCAATGAATAATTTTTTTGTAAATAAATGGCCTATTTTTTTTTTTTTATTAATAATATGACATCTGTTTTTTTTTTTCATTATAAAATGCATCCCAACCCTTAAAATAAACTAAAAAATACCAATATGCATTAAAATATGATTGCAATGTGAACTTTACAGTCATCCATTTCACTGCAATATGAACTTTGCAGTCCATATTTTTGGTGCAAAGTTCATATTGCAGTCGATATATTTACTGCAATGTGAACTTTGCAGTCCATATTTCTAGTGCAAAGTTCACATTGCAGTCCATATTTCACTGCAATATTCATATTTTTTGTGCAAATTTCATAAAGAGGGGGTAATTTAGTAATATATAACATGTTTTTATTAATTAAATGATATTTAAATTTTATCAAATACCTTCATTTTAAAATAAAAAATAATATAGCCTCTTACACTAATTACCAATTAAAAATAGGCCCTTCATTCAAAAAAATATTATTCATTGAAGTTTTGGTAAAAATCAATGTGTAGTAAGACCTTCTACCTAATTTCTAGATTAAATATTGAACATGACCATACCGCCATTTGAATTTCTTCCTTTGCCTCTCAGTTAGTAATACTAGAATTTGTAGGAAATGCAATACGTTAGAAAAAAATATTAATAGTTCTTCATATTATACATAGATTTTTAAAACAAAATAAATATATCATGTGGTATTTGTTCAAGCAGTAGTAATACATATTTTTTAGTCTCGAGGTCATGAGGCCCGTTAAGTATTACTCTTTTTTTTTTTTTTTATTTCCAAATTATGAAAGATAATTTCGTAATTTTATAGACTTTCTAAAAACTCTCCCTCCACATGCTTTATATATAGCATACATGGTATTAATTAACTTCACTAGTCTAGTGAATCTTTGATAAAACACGATATAATAATCATGAAAATCGTTTACAGAAAGTTTTATCAAAACATTCATCTGTTACCCCCTCAAAATACTTAGTCCATATTTAAGAAATTTAACGACAATTCTTAGAGATCCCATATGTGGATATATCTATATAATAAGAGGTCATGATTTTTGAATCTTGAAAATATGTAAGGAAATAAAAAATTATGTACCTGAAATTAAAAATATTTTTTGAATGATTAATAATAATTTTAGTACGAATTACGACCTCATATATATATATATATATAATTATCCTTGACTTTGCTTATAGGTTCAAGCTAAACCTCTAAATACGTGGTTTCTTATTTATTTATTTTGTGGGTGTGGAGGGGTTGTGGGAGGGAGCCTGGGAGGGTTATGTGTTCTGAGTATGGCACATCTTTCGTATAATACCTTAGGGTGTATTTAATACGTCAGCTTAAAGAGTAGAGATATGATTATTTAATTTCATCCGGACATAACAAAACAATTTCACTTCGTAGGTTAGTTCACTAATCCCTTTCTAAGTGGGTTAAAAAGTTTTAATATGATAAATAATTCGCTCTGATATTCAATTTCAACAAATACCAAATGAGATAAGAATTTTATCATATCTCATTCTCTTACCCTGCGTGTCAAAACACAATATTAAATTAAATTCTACATTTGACTTTTACATCTATTTATAACAAAATATCTTGGGGTTATTTCTCACCCAAAACATCATTACCCCCATATGGCATCTAATAGTTAAAATAAAAATTTATTTTATGTTAAAAATGAAATTATCAACTGTAATATTCGGAAAATCGAAAGACATGGTTGGTGGTTCGACTTTATTTTAGTACTCTTTGTTATCTACCAAGCCCAAGCCTACTGTCTACTTTTTGAATTAACCCAAAGTAGTAAAGCCAATTGGCCCACCGCCCAAATATTCACCGAAGAACTTAAATATTTTTGTATACTGATACAAAATAATTGATCTCTTTTTTTTTTTTTTTTTTTTTTTTTTCTTAATAATATCATATTTAATTAATTTATTGTATTATTATGTTCTTTTTTTTTTTAATGCTTAGAATGTTGTACTACTTTTAGAATTAAATAATAGCTTCTTATTTTTGTTAAAAAAAAAAAAGTTGAAATTAATAATATAGTATTTATACAAATGTCTCACAAGTTCTCAACTCCGCCACCGACTATATCCAAGTCTAGAAATGGGACTTTACATTTGCCTAGCTAAAAGGGAATAGTGATTGTTAATAGGAGAGTAATTTTTATTTTTTTTTATTTTTTTCCAAATGATGCTTATGAAGCTGGGGGACAAAACATAAGCACAAAGTGGGAGAGCAGAAAAAATTGGGTATATTGCTCTTTTCCCCCTCATCCTCTCACCAAATTCCAATTTAGCTCCTAAACTCTTTTCTTTTTTAGTTTCAATTTAGCCCTTAAACTAAGGACGTATTTCAATTTATCCCTTCCATTGTATTCCATCCATTTGACTAACAGACCTAGTGCTAGGGAAACACAAATCCCCAATTAAATGTTTCAATTTATCCCCTTAAATTTCCCTCACCTTTTATCTCCTCTTTCTTTTTTCTTCTATCTTCAATTTGATGCCCCACTTCCTCTCACTTTCAACAAAATAAAGGTACGAGGTTCTTAAATGGTCTTTTAGTTTTGGCACCATAAGGGGTTGGGGGTAGGGCAATCATATTGTCTATTGGTAAACTGGATAGAATGTAACAGAAGGGCTATACTGAAATCTAGGGAAAGGATAGGGGCCAAGACGGTAATTTTCTCGAAGGGAAAATTGAAAATTGTACTTGTCCCATTAAGAGGACTAATCACCAAACCAAGGTAAAAAGGCCCTTTTAAATACCAATAATTACCTTACCAATAAATCACAACTACAAAACCAGTACTCATTTTACATAAGCCATATACCAAGAAAATAGAATCAATTCCCATTTGGGGTAAATAACTGATGAGATATGTGTTCAGAAATTACAGACTAATGATTTCTTAAATTAAGAAAGCGAGAGCGTCATCATTGGGTATTCAGTATCAAAATTGTGCTTCCGTGCATCAAGTACACGAAAGAAACTGCCTTGCAAAACTGATATTACAATACTAGTAAGAACGCAAGAATGAAAGCACCTGAGGAAAAAAAAGTGTTCGGCAATAAGCTTTCTCCCTCTCCCGTGAACGAAATACTTTGATCTTGGAGGATTTAAGATTTCCTCTTTTTATTTGATGATTTGGAGCCACTGCGGTTGTCATTGCCTCTCTTCTTCTTATCATTACTTTTGTAGCTATCATCTTTCTGTTTTCCATGCTTTTCTACCGTTGTCTTACTGGATTTCACACTAACAAGACCGCCTGAAAGTACCTTGCCCCCACTGTTTTGCAATGCGCTCTCAAAATCAGCTTCTCTGTCCACAATCGCGTATTGTTGAAGGAGCCCTGGATCCAACACACCTTCCGTCTTTGCTTTCGTCACAGCAGCATCCTATTAACAAACAAAAACAAATATATATATATATAAAGAGAGAGAGAGAGAGAGAGAGAGGGAGAGTGTAAGGAAAGAATACTTGGCAGAAAAGTGAGCAAACCTTGACTTGATTTGCTGCATCGTTAAGATCTTCATCCACGGATATTGCATGAGGTTGCAAAACAATCTGAAAAACATAAGGAAAATTGAAGGCAGGAATTAATATTAATTTGGAGGTGTGATAGAAGAAACCTATAGTACAAACAAACCAATGGGATCTTGTTTCTAGCTAACTTTATTCTAATTTTAATTCATTTTGTTAAAATTTTCAAAAAATTCAACTGCAACTTTAATAACCAAAATATTAATGATCAAATGTCATCACATATTTAGTCAAACTAGTATCATGTGTTTTAGAAAATGAAAAAAATGCAATAAAGGTTATCTATATGCTTGGCATGTCATAGGAATACTTACATATATATTGTCTGCATTCAGTTCTAGTTCGGTTTGAAGTTTATCTTTGGTTCTTTTCTTTGTTTGGGGGGTGGGGTTTTTTTTTCAATTCTCAACCACAAACTGAGCCATTCAGTTCTTTTTCTTTTTTTTCGAACCCAAAGAACCCAAAAGGCTTAAACATTTTGATAATACACTTAGAAAAAGGTACAAATAAAGAATTGTGTAGTGGTAATAATACAGTAACAGACTAATATTTTTTCCGTTAGTATAGTGTGTTAAACCAGCCTGGGTAAAGTAGGTTTGTTTCTTTGTAGCCCAACATTCTGAGCTACAACTGAGATGTAGAACTAGAAAGGTAGGATTAGAAATAAACATGGTCGTGCGATGGTAGCAGAAAACCACCGTATGAGATAAACTGCGAAAAAAATGTCTCAACTCTCAAACACATCTAACATAGATCAATAAAAACACACTGGAAAAAAACAGTAACGGAGATCAATTGCGACGATATCTAAATGGACTTGGATGAAGAGAGTATAGAGAAACATCCCAATTTGTGTGTATGTGTGAGCGTGCGAGAGAGAGAGAGAGAGATAACTTGCGTGCCAATAAACTCGAAATGGAGCTGGTGGAATGAAGCCCATACCCCATCTTCGTAAACTAAAGATAGCCCTCAAATGATACTTCAGTGGAATTATAAATTAAGGTAGATCCACAAGCGTGATAATAGAGATGATTGCTTCAAACCAATGTGCACATTATTCATGCATATCAATTGCAACATTGCATTGCAGCCATTACAGTGTTACTTTGTCCAAGGATTAAAAAACCTACTAGACGATGCATGCCATCATGGATGGATGGATGAAGCGTCATATAGATGGTAATAATCTATTGCAGATTGTTGGACTTTATAAAGGTTGGCTGAACTTCAAGTATTCAAAACTGCAGGGAGAAGCAAGATTGGGAGGAGGACTATTTACAAATCCCCTTTTAAAATCAATGTATCAATTCTCAAGATAACTGAATAGGTTCTGTGCTTCACAGTAATTACGTTGAAGTTGGTCATTTCATAGACGGTGCAAAAGCCAAATAGCAACTCTTAGTTTGGGAAGAAGAGTATTAATAATGTGATTTTCTTACCAATCTGCAATACATGGGTCATGTTAGGACGAGAACTCAACTCAAGATGACTATAAATAAGTGGAAAAAGTAGGATCTTAATTTTTATGAAATAAAAACTACATTCTACACTTACTTCTCTATGCGGACGCAGAGTTGAGTCAATCTCCTTGGACGCAATACCATTTAGATACTTGTAGAACTTCTTCATAACTTTTATGAAAAGCGACAATATCTGCTGCCTTTCCAACTTCATTGCCCCCTGTAAAACAACACAGCAGACAAGAAGCGCATAATTACGTCAATGGAAGTTCATTTTCCCATTTCATTTAGTGATTTTATATCGGAGCCCACTGTTTTCTTTTTATGTTATTTAGAGAAAACCTGCTTTCATTCAGTATTACAATACATCAACTTTAATTCTTGAAACGCAACAGAGTTCTCCAACCAAATGTTCCATAATTCAAACACAAACAATAATAATTATCTGCAGATAAAAAAATAGGAATGAAAAAAAATGTGCCCAGTCCGCTTGTGCCCCTACCTGAGACCAGCTGGACAACACAGAGAAATCTCTGCTCAATTATGAATTAGGTAAGACACTCCTAAACCTGGAAATTCCATAGGCATAGAAGTCCACAATGATGCCAAGAACACAACCCTTTCAAGAATGCTTCCCTTAAAAAAATCCTCTCATTTCACTGATTCCAGATGCACCACGCAGCTGCCATCTAAGTACATCTCCATAGAACTCTCAACCTTTTCTTATTGACATTAAGGAACCATCAGATTCCAGAGAGTTCTTTCCATCCCCTTGGAAAAGCACCTTGGACTTGAAATAAATGAATGAAGCAAAAAAGACAACGTAGAAACAGATGGTTCAATATTCTCCCCAGCAGATTTACAAATAACACACCAACTAGGAGACAAACCCATGATGGCCTCCTTTTTTGAAGAATATCACATGTATTTAGTTTTCCCTTAAATGCCGCCCAAACAAGAAACTGGACTTTTGAAGGAATACCTGCCCTCCAAAAAGATTTACAGTTTCACCCAACAGCATTTGGGTAGGATTGAGAGAAGGAATAGCATGAAAAATGACCTAAGGGATCCTTCAACCATATTCTATGACGCACATTAGAGATGCTAGTTCATCGCATTCTGAGTCATTTAAATTTCTACGAAAATCCAAATTCCAAGAGAGAGTTGGGATCCTAAGAAATCAAACAATTGACAAGACAATTGTGGCATGAAGATAGATTAAAAAGACGAGGAAATTACGAGGAAGTGGATCCCCAACCCATATATCTACCCAAAATCTCACTTTATTGCCTTTCACAACTAACATGGATATTTTTCAAGGAATCATGCAATCCTAGTGATATACAGTACCAATTATCAAGTTGCTGGGTGTTCAAGTCCTGGGAGCCACATCTTTTGTTTCTTCAAAACAAGCATACTTCTATTGTGATTTTTAGTTTATTTTATATTATAATTTTTTGGAAGTAAAACTTTCATTATATTTGGCTTTATTTTGTACTAAAATTGTTTGGACAATTAAAAGTATTTACTTACTCCATCCCAAATTAGAAGTCAACTATTCGAGATATCCCAGATTAAGTGTCTGATATCCTTCCTTTACTTTGTTTTTATTTTTACCTTAAAATCATTTGAAAAATAAAAAGTATGTGCTCCCTTTGTCGAAATTGAAAGTGCACTATTCCTTTTCAGAATGTCCTAAATTAAGAGTTAAAATTTTCTTTTTGGGACATAATCAATGTGTCAAATCTCAAGATGGTATTTTTAATCATTGATCATGTTGAATTACTGTATTCTTAATAGAAGCAAAAGTCAAACATGCACTCTTAATTTGGGAAGGAGCCTTTAAATAGTAAAACTCCCCTTTTTGAAAAAAAAAATGCTCACTGATAACTTTGTGAATAAAACAATAGTCAAATATCTTGTACGCCTTAATTTTTTATTTTATTGTTAACCAAGCCCCCATTAACTCAAATTCCTGCCTCTGCCACTGGAGGTACACCTAGACCAGTTTTTAGATCATGAGAAACTTATGCCAGGTTTGATTCTAAGTGAAACAGAAATATCTTCAACTTGGGAAACTGTTCACTTTCAACCCGGTAAAATATTTTTATCCAACGCCATACACCAGACAGGGCCTTAAGAGTTAAACTAACAGTTTAATAAGATAAAATTAGCATTATTCTTTTTCCATTGTCAAAATATAAACCCCAGAACAGCCCAACAATATTCTAACTCAAAAGAAGTGATTAGAGGTTGAGAATTCTGCTAGTGAACTACAGGGTTTCGATTTTATGAATGAAACCATTAGTAATTGCACTTGAATGCGAAATACATAAATAACATTTTAGGTTAAGAAGTTGAGAAGCAAACCTCAAGATAAGTGACATCTCGGTTCTGCAAGCCCATACATAGCAAAACAGCTACCTGGGTAGACGACAGTGAAACTCGAAGTTTCTCCCGAAAATATAGGTGTGCAAGGATTGGTAAAAGATCTAGAATCTGTAAAATGAAGAGTGATATACATAGAAAATAAGATACAAAACCGTCAACCACTTGAGTACTATCAGTTCCAACAATGAACTTTACAAACATTTGGCAATGTGAGTTAGATATATATACTTGCATATATTTGTTATATTGTTTATAACCAATACATAATGGTAAACATGTTTCTCTGATTTGTATATATATATAATGAATACATATAGACAGTTGTAAAAGTACTCTGTACTTACAGAGTAAGAGTAAATCGTTCTTACAAGTACTCTGTACTAGTAAGTACTCTGGCTCCGTTCAATTCCAAGGTACAATAAATACTAACACAATACAAAAGCAGAAGTGTTTTAGTCATCAATTGATCTTACCATATGATAATCAGCAAGGTTGTTTGAATAAGCTTCCAGTCGATTCATATTACTTGGAAACAAAATGTCCCCAAATGAAGTTGATAATTCATTCGAAGAAGGCAAAGCAGTCTCTGTATCCGTAAAGGTAATTTTTGGATCCAATACACTACAAGATTATATGTAGGATAAGCAAACCAAATAATAAAAAAACCTACTCGTATGAAGATGTTGAATTTCAAATACATACCACATGGCAAGCTTGTACTCCATTGCACAGAAGCTAGAACCCAGTAGTCTACTAAACCTCTGCCTGAAAGCTAGGGATGAATACAGATTATCAATCTTTGAACTGGAGATCTGTGGACTAAAAAAAACAGAGATGTAAGGCAAATCTTTTTGCTTAAGAAAATAAACCTACCTAGATAGTAAGGGCCAAGGAAACCCCATTCGTCGGTTCCACTAACTTCAATATCATCATTATTTAGTGGCTTCAGGACCATACACGTGTGCTCCCCAGTCACCGTGCTCTGACGCACAAAAGAGATTTTGGATCACCAATTAAATTCTAAAAAATAAGAAAATAAAAGATACAATTGTAAAGGAACAATGTTAAGAGATATTTAACTGGAATATGGCCAATGTAGAATGGAACAAATTTATGTCTCCTCCAAAATCGGAATAGGTCGAGGGTCAGCCCAAAGGAGACACCCATATAATGCAGTTTTTCAGGTTGCCGTTCACGAAGATGTAGAAGCAAAGGAGGAAGTTCTGTCCTAGGCTTTATATTTTCTTCTAGCAAGGAAACCTGCAAAGGATGATATATATATATAATTTACAAGTCAGAATGCAATTGAAGATTATAGGGAATGCAATTAGAGATAAACATATCTTTCGAATTTGATTCCAATTTAGTCTGTTTAGTTGGGGGACTGGAATTTTGCAGGGAAGAAAGGTATGAGGGACATGAAGCATATCCTAGGGAAGAGAAGGTGTATTTCCAGGGTTGGCATACGCGTACAGATCAATATATTGCTTTGCAAAATCATTGGACCGTGCATCACAATATATCATAAGATACAGTTGGGTGCAGCTATCCAGTGAGTTTGGAGCTGGTTTGCTGTTTTTTTTTCTTGCTTTCCCTCAGTTAGCTAGAGGTTTTAAGGGGCTTGGTGGACTGCTGGTTCACCAAGATTGTTCTCATCTTTGTAATGCTTTAATTATCTTATTCTAATAAAGCATTTTGTTTCGGATCAAAAAAAAATAAGATACAGTTGGATTTTAAAATAGTTATATTAACTCTTTTTATTAGTTATATATATATATATAGAGAGAGAGAGAGAGAAAGAGAGTAGTACATGTGGGAGAGGACAAGATATCCTCAAGCACATATGAGAAGAAAGAAGTGAAAAGGCATAAATCTCCCCAAAAGAAAAAAAAATCCCAGCACTCCAATCCGTTCCCCCTTTTGATTCCCTTCACTTTTTCTTCTTACCAGATTGGATGAAAAATAAGGATTTCTTATACAGTTCTCTAGATATATTTGATATGTCAAGATGTATGACTAAACCAAAGGAAAATAATAACCAATTTAACAGATAACTACATTCTACTAATATGATTATGCATTTCAACCATTCCCCATAAAAACTAAAAAACTACAAAAAGGTAAAAAAACATAAAACAATATATTTAACTGAGAGAATGAACCTTCTCTGCTGCCTCTATAACTCCAACTCGTGGGGACTCTGACACATTCTCTGCATCTGCTTCAGAGATAGGAGTCAACTGTCCTTCGAAGTACCTAAAAAGGGTAAAATTCTAGTTGCTAATTTTCTAAAATGCTAAGTTCAGATTAAATAGACAATTCAATACATAGAAGCGAAACAAGAGTATATAAGAAGTGAAAACTGAAAAAATATGAGTAAATGCTAATCTAAATCATACTTACAAATAACAGTGCCTTTTTTACGGCAGGCATGTAAACATACAGTTACAAATAATAATAATTAAAAATGGTAGAGAAAATTATTAGGATAATAGGAGTGTTAATGGTACATGCTAGCTAAAAGACTCAGCACGAATCAGCCAGTTCAATGCTTGAAACTACTTTTAATATTGGCGCCCAAAACTACATGAGAAAAAAAATCGTTAAGCATTCATTATGCATTCATGTAAAGTAAAACTGATCTGCATCTACATGAGATCTGAAAGTCCTAGTTTTATCAATCTGACAAACATCCAATGCAATATCAGATGATCGTATAAATAAGTGGGAACTAAACATGTCGTACTATTTCTACGTAAGCAACAACGAGAAGTGAATATGGTTAAAGCAGGGAGAAGCACGGCACTTTACATTCGTAGAGGGATGTACAAAAGTAGGGGAAATGGTGTTACCTTGACAAAAGTTCCACTGCTTTCGAACCATATCCAAGCTGCAATTTGGGTTTTGGTGGGAGTGTTAGAAGTTTTGTGAACATCTTGGTTAACTAACACAATTCATTCATATAAATAAAATATAATAGAAATTACCCTCATGGCACTTGGATGTGTAGCAATGCGTACTATGCGAGCACCAGAAAGACTAGGAAAAACCGTGTCACGAAACTGCTCACAGAATTTCCATGGAATTTGGTCCCCATGGGGCTGATGACCGTCACTTAAACTTCTAATGGCAGAATTTCGAGAAATCTGTCCCTCAAGACAGACCTGTAGTACATTAAATAATGGAAGCATATGGGTGTCAAGCTTTAATCAGAAACAACTGTTATTTCAATAATAGTGGTGTAAGTCACAGTACAGTATCAGAAGAGAACACACAACATAGGATGAGAAGGTAACATGTAAGAAAAAGATGGATTCAGTGACTTGTTTACCTATTTTGGAAAGAAAAGAAAGATGGGTGATAATTTGAATTTCATAATTCAAATGAGAGGGAGTTGTGTAGATAGCATGTATGTTCACATGACCTTTAATGTTACTATTGGACGTGAGTCTAATCTGTATTCTAGGGCCCATGTCACTTTTAGATTTTAAAGTCTCATTGTGCGACATCAGATATGTGGAAAGAAGATGGGTGTAAAATGGGCTTGCTGTTACACTAAGCTCCCGTGATATTAGTTGTAAGACGCTAGTACTCTAGTTACGGTTGCCTTCTTGGTGCTCGAGTATTTTTAAACATGCATAAACACCATCCACCTATAAGGAAGTGCATTTTAAGAATGCATTTAACGTATAATGTATTCTAGTTTGACTATAGAGACAGTACGGTAAATTTTCCTCTTTTGGTTCAGAATTGTTTTCCCATTTCTTCTTTGTTTGGTGGAAACCAAAAGGTATTACCAGCAAATAGCAATAGCTAAAAGAGTACATGACTACAACCCTCTCCATATCAACAAATTACAAACATCTTTCCTCCAAAAGTTTTTGCCTCCAAGCCATTTCCTCGTGCAAAATTTACGTTGAAAAAAAAACCCCATCTACCAACTTCCAAAACCCAATTATCTAAGCGGTCCAAAGCCACTCCGCCACCAATGTCTTACGGCTCCCAGGATTGGCTTTCATCTAGAAGTCCCCCAGAAATAATTCCATACTAAAGATTGCTCTGTTTCATTCATAAGCCAAATAAGGTAATTGTACCACTGACTGAAGCAGCAGAAGTTACTTCTTATACAACCAATGTTTGTACATGCAAATGTAATAAGTGCAATAACCACCTCTCCTTCCAGGGTGGCAACGCTATAACAAATTAGTCTTATGGATCTTTGCCTAGTCGAAGAAGTGTAGTGAAATTAGGCAATCATACGTCCAAATTTTGTGAAGACAAAAATAAATGAATAAAAATTTAAAAGTCCCTCTCAACCGAGAACCAGATTGCAAGGCACTTCAACATCTCAGAAAGAGGAGACAATCAAGCATCAAAAAGAAAAAAAAACACAAGAAATATTTTTCAGATACTAAATTTCAACAGAACACATCAACATCAAATTTCAAGGTTGTAGTGATAATTTGCTAATGTGCCACACAAGGAAGAATAACAAACCTGTATGACACACAGAATATCAGGAAGATGGTTTCTTGACTCATCCACGGGACCTGCATAAATAGAATGAGGGGGTTTATGTCCATCTGTCTGTGAATAAATGAGAAAAAGGGATCAATGGAGAAAAGGTATACCAAGTAACACAAACAAGTGGTGAGCAGGAGCATCAGCCATTAATTGTAGATCATTTGGAGAATTTTTATAGTGAGAAGCAACATATAGGGCCATCATTCTCTGCAAGTATAATTAGAATATATATATTAGAGCACCAAACAAACTGAAAGCGCAAACAGAAATCAACACTATAAAAAGAAATATGTCATACCTGCAAAAATAACTCGCTATCTTTGTGATAGGAAAAGAGTGTGTCACGATTAACATAGTAAAGATCACATTCGCTGGGTGGTGGTAACCTATATTCAGAAGGTGAGGCTATTAATAAGAAAGGGGGAAAACTTGTTTGTTGTTCTGCTGCAGATCTTCATACACTAGGTTCTCACCTGTTGATATGAGGGATGGAACTTGTTACGTCCAAACAAAGTAAACCATTAAGCCAGGATTCAATCGGATCACCAGATGCATATCTGATAGATTCGCTCAATTCTATCTTCTTGAAGAGCCGGCCTGCATTAGTGGAGAAACTGAATTTAGGGGGAATATATACAATTTCGTCCGAGTTTCTATGAAGTCAACGTCCCTCTATGTCTATAACATAAACGGTGTTACAAAAGCATTTATCACAGGGAATTACATCATATGGTTCAATAAATGAAAAAGGATGTGTTGTAGTTTAAAAAAAATAAAATAACATTGGGAAATTATTTGATTAACAAAATAAGAGTTTGGATTGCCAACTGCTATAAAACAACCATTGTGCTAAAACTCAAGCTAACGGCTGGTGGACATACAACAAGTATATGACTGAATATGTGAAGCCTGTAGCATAAATACCAGAAACAGCGCCTTCTGTGCTTTTTGTAGACACCTGACCTTGCTCTTCCAATTGCTGCAACAGTTTTAATGATAAAGACCTCCCAGTACCTTCGTAGCTTTACAAGAGAAGAAATAAAAAGGAACCTTGATATCAGTAGTTTCAAAGCATACAACTTTCAATCAAGAATTCAGAAGACCGCCGATATGCTAGGAAATGGCCAACAGGATAACAAGATGGAGTGTTCATTAAATTACATAATAATAGTATTAATTATAAAGCCACGTTTATATTACCCGTTAACAGTAGATGAAAGGAAGACCAGAAAAGGTCCAAGCAAGGACTTGACAACCGGCAACGGAATAGCTGCCGCTTCATCAACCACCAGCAGTTCAACTTGGGAGAGCTTCTCATGTTCATGTGGTTGTATATACTGCAAAGGGATAGAGGAGGAGCAAGAGCACAGTACAAGCAACATATATGAGATGAAGAGGACTCATATACTGTTTAATGGAATTACATCCTTAACCAAGTTAAGAGAAAAAATTGGTTAAAAAAAAAGGAAGCTCTTTTAACTGAAGACTCAGCTTTCTAAATTTGTCAAACAAAAAATTCCAAAATAAACAAAGACTTGGCAAGCCAGGAATGATATTTCACAGTTTTAATCAAGGTAAATAGTTTACCATTCTACTTTTTACATTTGACATTTTTGAAAGTAAACATCACATCAAATTACTAGAATGCAATCAACATTAAACAAGACCTGAAAATTTTGATTGAAAAGAACATTTGTTACAGACATCTGAATTGAATGCTGTTTTTGTTTCGTTAATATTCTTTTCATTGGCTCCTATTAACATTATTTTATACTTGAATTCTGGGATAAGAAAAATGGCAAGACGTGTTCTACTTAAACTCTATAAAACTACATTCTCAAAATTAGATGCATTAACAAAAAAGAAAGAGAGGGGGTGAAGAATTCACATATGAACTATTTATCTGTCCATAAGCAATGCGGAAAGATCACTCCATCTTTCTTTTCTTTTTATCAGAAACGAAAACTTATATTGATAAGAAAAATCAATACAAGAAAGAAAGCAGTCAATAGAGGTCAAGGAGATCACTGAAGACAGCAAGACAAAAGCACAAAAAGAACAGAAAAAATATCAAACCTCACAATATACTACTATTCCTAAGCCCCTGTAACAATAAGAAATATCCCACAAAAAGAACTATCCCAAAATTTCGTCGATGAGTACTAACCTGAATTGTTTGCCTATGCTGCTTGTAGATATTGATTCGCACTATTGCTTTTTTGAACTCTGGATTGTTGCTTTTCACCACGTCATAATCTAGATGTTCCTACAAAAAAGAGTTCCAGAAGAAATTAACAAACATCAAATTTCTCGAAATAAAAACAAGCATGCAATTGCAAACATGACAATCTCTCCTCTCACTGAATAAGATTGTTTTTACTCAATTACATATTAAAAAGCTAGATTATTTCGAATTAATAGGTTATTTGCTAGTTCAAATGAGGGAAGAGTGGGAGAAAGGGAAGGGCAAAGGTTGGAGTGCCCCCCCCCCCCCCACTCTCTTCTTTCTCTGTGCCCCCCAACACACACAAACAGAAAAATCACCATACATAAAGGAGTAAATTTGTAGGAAAAACCCATGTCAGAGCTTTTTTAACTACAACCAGTACTCCAATACTCTCCATTAATTAAGGATGTAGCTTTAGACTTAAACCAAATATAAAGAGGGAAAAAATGTGCCTCCTCCATTATCCTTTCTCCCTCTTCTAATTTTCCTTTCCTTAACTCAAACCTAATAAGGCACAAATTAACTCCAATACCTTATATTCAAGCATATCAAATCCTCTGCACACGAACTCAAACAAAGTTTTCAGATTCTCAGGGCTTGGTGCGGTTACATATACATTGGAATACCTACAAAGATGAAATTAACAAGGTTAAAAATGGCACACAGGTGCAAATAGGATGCAGATCCGAGGAAAGAACAAATATATGTAGTTTGGGCTTATTACCCTGCAGCAATAGCTCCAGCAATTGCCAAACCAAGTGCAGCCGACTTCCCTCGGCCACGAGCAGCAAGCAGAGCGACTGTGCTACGAAGTGTCTTATCTAAGACTGCATCAAGAAATGTAATGACAGCTTTTCCCTGTATTCAATGTTGTAGCTAATTAACTAAGCTACTATACAATTGCTTACTCATATGTTCAAGAATTAAGATAAGCATACAGATCAAGTAAAATTATATACCTGGTCCAATGTACGACACTTCTTAATCAAAGGACCGACAGGAAAATCATCGTTTAACTGTTCCTTTAGATTCTTTAGGTCTCGGTCTGCTTCTGAGAGCCCCTCAGAGTCCTATCATTACCACAAGAAGAACAATAAATAAGATACACAAAACTTTAAGGATGGCAGCAAAACTACTACAATATCACCCACCAAATATTGTTCACTATAATGAGCAAAAAACAAATATCAACAAACAAACCATTACTGAGCATCTTCAAATAAATAGTAGCCAAGGGAAATGTAAACACACACACACACAAAAAAAAAAGTGGCCAAGGAGAATGATCTTCTCTCTTTGTGCCATATAGGATATAGCTCTGGGAATAAATCTACATCACAAAGAGAACCATACCTCTTCGACTGGAACTGGAGCAATTGACTTCATATGAGAAGAAATTGGTAGAATGTTTAGCTCATCATCCATAACCACACATGCTTTGCATGATGCGAGTGATAATAAGAAACGTTCATTGAAACGGCCTGTAGCCTGAGAGTGAGATTCTGTACGAAATCTCTCGTGAACATCCTGTAATTAGCAAAACATCTGTGAGTTCTAGAAAAAAACAATTTTAGCTCAAGCAGAAGTACAAAAAGTATGTCCTGTCACATTCATAGCACCAAAGAAGTAACTAATCAAGTGTTATGATACTGCATCCTGTGACAGGGAAGGACGTAAGGGCAAAAAATATTCGCAAATTGGAAAAACTCAGTTGAATCAATAATAGTAACTGTTTCTTCCCAATCAGATTGTTTGAAGGAATTGAAATGTGCAGGCGCGCAGCATTTAGCTACTACAATGGTAGCCAAGACTCAAAAGTTCCACGTCGAACCTAGTTGATTGAATAATCCATAAAACTCACATATTACTTTTTTTCTCACACATAATAAGCTAACCATCAGTTTCCCCACCTTTGCTGGGGGAGAGTGCTCAAATTTCAGAGGCAATTTAGCCTCTTTAAATCCTTTAAGTATTTGGGAGGTCCAATGAACTAGCGATTGTTTAAGATTCCCAGTCTCTCCTTCTCTTTTTTCCCAAACGGCAGGGACAATTACTTTTACTGCTAGTATACTTCTCTATCGCTTTCTCTGTCTCTCTCTCTCTCTACTCTTCCTATCTCTCAATCAAAACCTTTTTCCGTCACAGAGAAAATAAAATTACAAATGAAGATAGAAATCCATCCAAATAAACAAAAATATTAGTTCTCACTGTATCACAAGTTTCCAATTGTTATAAAAGTTGAAATTAATCTGTTGTGACAAAATATATACATACACATGTGAATGTTGTGTGCATTCTCTAGCTTTGACAGAAGTTCAAATTTTGCACTTATCCTCACGTCAGGTAGGAGAGCAGAAAATGTATAGAAAGGGTGGGGAACAAAAAGAACAGAAAAAAAAGGACAGAGAATTGCCCAAAAGGAGCATGAAGTGGGAGCACATTGACTCGTACCATAACCATGGTGCATAGACTGGTGAGTGAGGAAAGAGAACGAAGCAGCAATACCACTAATCCACCGCCCTCCACTGTTTCTATAGTTCTTGCTATGAGGTTGGGCGTCAAAGCCTCAAAATCCTAAAAGAAGGGGATCATTAAACTTAGTAACAAGCATCAAACCTAAAACTGCATAATAATCTAATCATACATTCAGCTTACTACAAAGACAGAAATAAAAGAAGATAGAATTGCAACCTGTAATATACACATTCCAAAAGTATTCCCAAGAACTCTTTCGGAATCCTTGTACTGGCAGTATGTTATTCCGCTCGTTTCAACAAAAAGTGAAAAAGGATCGGCCTTCTCAGGGTCCAGAAGTCCCCTCTGCATTAGCTTTTTGATTTGCTTGGCACGTTTTTTCTTGTGGCTATGAACATTGATTGATTTAGAAATAAATAAATACAAATAATCTCTGATATTGTGGAAAATAGAATAACGTTTGGAAAGGCAAAAAGGCCTTTCAAACTTGCTGGAACTAATATTGTGCAATAAAACCCATCCCCAAGAGTGCTGGAATGCAGAGCTAACTAAAATCCATTGTTTCGATATACATAGAAATCTCAAATAGGATAGGACCAAAGTAAGGGCGCGTTTGTCTTTACCTCTTAAACGCTCAATGGATGCATATTCAGCATTAAGAGGTATAAGAAATGTTTGTTTTCTCACCTCTTAATGTTGAATTAGAGTAAAATTCAGCATTCAGCAATGCACTTGCTTTAACGCTGAATGCTTGATTTAACTAATGAAATCATGAAATTTCATTCCAATGGTGCCCCTAATCTTTTTATTCATTAGCTATTAATATATATCATATCAATGAAGGTAAGATTGAAAAATGACATCTATTCAGCATCCAAAGCAACACAAAATCAAACACATTTTTCCAAAGTTCCATTCAGCTCTAAGCACTCGGAGTTCAACTTCAGTATTCAGCAATCAAAAAGGGTAAAAAAATAAAAAAATTCAAACAGACCCTAAATTACACTTTGAATTTAGTTTTTCAAAAAGTTAGTAAAAAAGAAAAATACTTGCATTCACACAAATAATAATAATTTATAATAATAATCTATATAATAAGAGGCAATGGTTTTTTAATCTTGCAAATGTGTCAAGGATAAAGAATTGTGTAGCTAAGATTTAAGATACTTTTTGAATGGTTGGTAGTGCCTTTCTAATATACCATGTGAAGGTAATTGAAAGTTGTGTAACGGAGATTTAAGATATTTTTTGAAGTGCCTTTGGCACATGTTATGACCTAGTCTATATAATAAGGGTAATGTCTTTTGAGTCTTGAAAAATGTTGCGTGGCTGAGATTTAAGATACTTTTTGAATGGTTGACAGTACCTTTTGCACAAGTTACGACCAAATCAATAATAGATATGTTGTGCTCACTGTACCCGGGCTGCGCCCCTTCCCGGACCACCCAAACGGGCCAAACTGGCACACCAGTCCGTGCACGTAGCAACAATATTTTTTTCCCAACTTAAAAGACATCATTACCATGCCATGAAACTACCCTGCTTAACGAGTCTCGGTTCAGTTCTACAATTTTCCGATGTGGGGTAAATGGTTTGAGCAACCATTCTCAACACTAACAGAGCAAGGTACCAAGAGCTATGTCAGTAAGAGAAAGTGGTTACCTGCTAAGCTCAAGTTTGTCCCTGTAGCACCAAAGAACAGTGGGCCTAGACTTAACCACTGCCTTGCTGAGCATATAGTGAAGGTTTACAATCTGTGTACAACAAAAAAAAAAATCAAAAACAAAATCAATTTAGGTCATAAACCTACTTACACTACACAATAATACGGCAAAAATGTGCGTAGAGAGAGGAGTGCCTGGTCGCGGGATTTGTCGCCGATGATGACGAACATGGAACGGTGCTTGGTTTTAACTCCATTTTCGATGAGAGTTCTGATTCGTTCATCCACTTTCTTCCTCATCTTCTCTCCGGTGGCTGTGTAGGTGGGGAATTAGGGTTTAGGGTTTATATGTTCTATTAGATGCATGAAATCAGCGAGTTTTAAGAGAATGCCGGTAAAGTTTGGTCTTTTCAATTTTTTGTAGGTGGTGGTGGCTGGGTTAGGGTGTGTTTGAGTGCTGGATATTATTTAATTGTATTTAAATAAATTAAAATAATTTTATATTTTAAATGAGATTTGTTAATTTTTTTTTTTTTGTGAAATTAAATATTTTAGCGAAATAAATAATTATTGTTATAATTTTATCTTATTAGACCATCTCCATTGTGTATGTCAATATTGTAAGCTAAAAAAGCAATTTTACCTTACACTACCGATAAACATCTGCAGCGCACACGGGGAAAATTTTGCATTAAGCCACACGATGGACATTGTGTCGTGTGGCTTGCCTAGTCATCATGAGCCCCACGACACAATGAACATCGTGGGGATGCTCCAACGGACGAAACCCAACGGCTCATTGTTTAATTTAACGGTAGGATTTCAAAATATATTTATACTTCTCTCCCCCCATTTTAATGCCATCTCAAATATATTATTTCTCTCACTCCTCATATATATACATTCAATTTCATTAATCATTCTCTCCCAATTTCGAGGCAGACTAATTTTTTTGAAGATAACAAAGGTATTATTTAATTTTTGTAATGTTTTGATTTATTATATATAAATTTATTTGTTTGTTTCATATTTTATATTATTTTATTTTTAATAATTACATGTTTAAAATGTAATGTCAACTTATCTATAATATCACAATAAATAGTTACATGTTTAAAAAAAATCTACCAATAACATGTTGTAGCATAATAATATGTCTAAAATCAAATTACTCACACCATAAGTTTATTCTTGTTCACAAAATCTCGAGATGATTTTTGAACTAATCATACACACAACCATACACATTACCACACACTTCAATATAATAAGATTTATTTTCTTCAAATGTAATTTTTAAATAAAACTCATATTTAGTATTTATTTAAATAAAGGTTTATATAAACTTTTTCTTTTAAATAAAGGTTTATATAAACTTTTTCTTTTAAATAAAGGTTTATATAAAATTTTTCTTTTAAATAAAGGTTTATATAAACTTTTTATTTTAAATAAAGGTTTATATAAACTTTTTTGTTTTACAAAAAATGTTTATATAAAGTTTTTTGTAAAACAAAAAATGTTTATATAAAAGTAAAAAAATCCATTATGTGCTAACAAGTCATAGTGGTATACTAATATTTGCACATCATATATAAACTTTATTTGCATTTTATGTAATCATGTTATATAATTATTTATTGTCAGCATAATGAAAAGAATTCAAAGATATTTCGGGAGATCTAGTGTTTCAAATCCTCCCGAAGAAGGCGGTTCTAGTACACAACCTGCTAGACCTAGCTCTGCAAGACGGCGATCGACCGAACGTCGTTCAGAACCTGAAAATGAAAGAGGTTCTAGTACACAAGCTGCTAGGCCTAGCACTGCAAGAAGGAGATCATCCGAACGTCGTTCAGACACCGAAACTGAAGGAGGTCCTAGTAATAATCAAGGTGCAAGTTCATCTTCCCCTTTTGCTAATTATAAAAGGGTTGTTGACGATAGTGATCATATTTCTAAAATGAAAAGAACACGTGAAGGTAGTTTATTCTACATAAGGTCGACTTGGCATACTGCACGAAATCTGTATAAGGACTTAATAGTTAATCCAGAGGTACAAATGTTACATGATAATACTGGATTGTGTGATTTGTTTAAACGAGAAATGCCGAATTCGGATCGTACTGTTGTTGAAGCATGTTGTCGACGTTGGTGGGACACCACCCATACATTCCACCTGCCTACGTGCGAGTTAGGTTTTACACCTCTTGACTTCACAATGTTAACAGGTACATACATAAAACTAAATTTAGTTATATTCATTTTATTTTTACATAATTTTATTAAAAATCTACTAATGTATTGTAATTTGAAATTTTTAATAGGAATTTCCATTGGTGGCGATAAATTACCGATTCCTCAAGTACAGGATGACGCGGAATTAATGAGGGAAAATGGGACAATAGTTACTTACTTTCCATTTTTCCTAGATGAAATAGAATTCGGAGCGATAAAAGGTTCTATTATCTCTAATTATCTGGGCAGTGACGATATAGTTGAAGCTATTGGGGCTGAATCTGTAGTTAGATTATACTTATTCTACATTTTAGGGTATGTATTTTTTCTCATAGCTAGTAGTAGTTGCTCGATTTTTTGGCTAAATTATGTCATCGATGTTGAAAATGTTGGGCGCTATGACTGGGGATCAGCAATTTTGGCAAGAATGTATTCGGGTCTGAATGTTGCATCTAGAAGAAAAATTAAAAGCTTAAATTTCTTTTGGCAGCCAATTGAGGTACATATAAATATATTTTAATATGTATTGTCATTGAATTATATAACATTATAATTATATTGACATTTACGTTTGTTAATACTTATTATTAAATTGCAGTTCTTTTTTTACGAGTACATGGCAACTCAATGTCCGCAGCTTATTTCCGGACAACCTCAAGTATGGCCTAGAATCCACCGATGGAGTTTAGACAATGTGGAGACCGCCAAAAATTCTGTGAGGTTTAATCTAGAAGTTGCCGATCAGCAGTTGGAGATGCGGTCAATGCAGTCAATTATTTGGCAGCCATACAGAAACGATATTGCATTGACGTTCCCGATCCAAGTAATTTCGTTAAACCTCTCACGATGCCGGTATCTTTTACTTGATCCCCAAATCGGGGGAAACTGGTATTTGGCCGAACGGTGCTACCGTCAAATATTTGGGGGCATTGCTATTCCTAAAGATCCTCCAAAAAAAATGAGTAAGATCCCTCGAGATGTTTACGATCATTATGCCCAATATGGTTGGGAACTATGTACTGTGTATCTATCTGAAGCAACGAAAGAACTTTATGAAGAATATTGGGCATATGTAGCTGGCGGACCCTCATTACCACCAATTGGAAGAGGGGTTAATATCGACATTGTTGGATATGCGGCGTTGGTAGGCCGTGATGTTGAAATACCATGTACGCCACACGAGGTGGTAGGAGGAGTTTATAATAGTCAAAGTGGTTCATCCTCTGCACAAGCGTTGGCACCTGATTGGAGTTATAGCTTTTGTACATCGGATTTTGAAACAATTCAATTGCCTTTGCCACGAGATAGACCTTCAATCGAAGCCCCGCCAGCTATGACGCAATCACGGGGTACTTGGCGTAATGCCTACATCGACGCAATGAATTGCGCCAATCAATTAAAATATCAATTATTTATGCATTCCGCTGACATGGCACAACAATTAAAGGAGAAAGACCGTCAAATTTTGGAAAAAGACGCAGAGATAGAACGGTTGCGTGAGAACTCGCAATCATATTCGCAATGGCCGAACCTTGATGATGATTAGTTCAATTACATCATTTAATTATGTTATTATTGTTTACTTTGTAATGTTCGTGTCACTTGTAATGGAAAAATTGTTCAATTCATTTTATATTTTATGTAAACTATATATTATTAAAATACGCTATTTTAGATTTAATTGTACACGCCACCCCACCTAATGCATTGGACACACTATCCTAGATTTAATTATACACGCTATTCCACCCAATGCATTGGACACACTATCCTAGATTTAATTATACACGCCACCCCACCCAATGCATTGGACACCCTATTTGAGATTTAATTGTACACGCCACCCCACCCAATGCATTGGACACACTATCCTAGATTTAATTATACACGCCACCCCACCCAATGCATTGGACACCCTATCCTAGATTTAATTCTACACGACACCCCACCCAATGCATTGGACACACCATTCTACACATTATTTCTTATAAATGAACACATTTTTACATAATCGTTTTAAAAGACAATTATTCAATCTATTCCTAAATACTCTACGTGTTGTTAAATTCTTTAATAACACTAAATATGTCAACTTCAAGAGGTTTTTACGGCCAAGATACAATAGATGACGAAATTGTTTTGCTATCTCAACAAATGGCAAACTTAAATGAAGATGATGATGATGATGAAGCTGTTGTATATAATGAAGGGAGGAGGCAAAAGGCTATATTTAATATGAATATTTTAGAGACGACTGAAGTCACTGTGAAGAGATACAAATACCGACAAAGACAGGTTGCTCATTCAAGGCTGTGGAACGAGTATTTTGCAGAAAATCCAGTTTATCCCGAAACGGATTTTCGGCGTAGATTTCGCATGCGACGAACACTATTCAACCGCATTTTGGAGGCTGTGACGAACTACGATAACTACTTCGTCCAAAAACCTGACGGTTTAGGCTGTCTTGGCTTAAGTCCCCACCAAAAGATTGTTGCAGCACTACGACATATGTGTTATGAGGCATGCGCTGATATATGGGGAGAATACCTTGCAATAGGTGAGTCCACTTCAATAGCGTCATTAAAACGATTTTGTAATGCTATTATAATTATATTTGGCAGTGAGTACCTTAGAGCGCCTACGTCAGCAGATTTACATCGTCTTTCAAATGAAAATTCTGCTCGTGGATTTCCCGGGATGCTTGGAAGTATTGATTGCATGCATTGGACATGGAAGAATTGTCCAGTTGCGTGGCAAGGGTCGTATCGTGGTCATAAGCACGCTCCAACAATTATATTAAAAGCTGTTGCGTCCTACGACACTTGGATATGGAATTCATATTTTGGTATGCCAGGTGTGAATAACGATCTTAACGTGTTGGCGAGATCAAATGTTTTTGAAAATCTATTACATGGTAGATGTCCGCCAGTAAATTATGAAATAAACGGCAATCACTATAATATGGGATATTATTTGGCTGACGGTATATATCCTAACTACGCGACTATTGTGAAAAGTATGAAAACGCCAAATTCAGAGAAAGAAAAAGTATTTTCAGCAGCACAGGAGAGTGTTAGAAAAGACGTAGAACGGGCTTTCGGAATTCTACAAGCCCGATTTGCTATCATACGACAACCCGGGAGATTATGGAACGAGGCGACTTTAAGCTCCGTAATGCAAGCATGTATAATACTGCATAACATGATTATTGATGATGAAAGAAGAATTGATTGGGATTGTGAGTATGATCAAATTGAAGAACTTCCACCGATACAGCGAGATCCTACAGTGATCTTTAATAATTACATGCAACGTCGCAATGAGATGACTAATTCTGTCACGCACAATCGTCTGCGTGTAGATTTAGTAGAACACATTTGGGCATTACATTCTGAATCCTAATTTCATATGTTTTAGAATTCAATTGTATTATTTTTAAGTGTATTTTTTGGCATTTTTCTACTTAAATGTATGTTTTTTAAGTTTTATGAGTTTTTGTGCTTTTTATATTTTAAATGTAATGTGCTCTTTTGAATATGAATGCAATATTTATCATTTGTAATTTTATTATCTTAATATATTACGGCCAATATATAATGTTATATTATTATAATAATAATACCCTAAATCCAAAATATTAAAATTATATATAATCTCTGGAGACGTGTATGGCACATGTAGATATGTTAGTGTATTGTCAAGTCATCTCGGGAGAAGTGTATGGTACATGTAGATATTTTTCAGATTTTCTTATCATCTCATACCTACTTTTAGATTACGTTTTATCGTAATATAGATTTTCCTTATCCATATTTGAGATTTTCCTTATCCCTATATTAGATTTCTCATTAGGTTTTTGTCATCTATAAATAATGCTCATTTTATCTGTAAATATGAAGTAAGTAGTATGGATGAGGAAATAGAAGAGAAATGGAGGGAAATAATAGCAAGTTATGAACAAGGTGGTAGAATAAGCCCACATGTATTTGCAACAAAAAATCTTTGGAAATATCATTTGTCTCGCTGGGTTAAAAAGAAGATTAAATTGTATAGAACATGGGGAAAAGAGTGGGTAGATAATTTTTTCTGGAAATATGTCCCAACAGAGTTATTGTCAACTCTGTTGGAAAATCCTGAATTCGATCCTAAATATCGATTACTGCCTTCATTAGCCGAGAGAACATCAATTTTTGTGCTTCTACAGCAACGAGCTGAAGAAATTAGCAGGCGTATGGAACACCAAAGAGAACTAAGGCATATAAATCCAGGTTTAATATTTAATGAGGATATCTTTGATCGAGATTGGGAAGATCACGCGTTTGAAGAATATGAAATTGAAGAATCAAAAACCTATCCAGACGATGTTTCTTCGTCAGATGAAGGTGACGGATAATTATTATTAATTTTATGTAAGGTGAAACCTTTATGAAGCTTTTATGTATGTCATATTTCTAGAATGTGCTGTATTTTACTTTGTTAATCCGTATGAAATGAAAATCGATATTTATTTCATTAAAAGTTCATAACACAAATACATTAAAATAACATCGAGAAAAACATTAAATGAAAGCATAAAAAAAACACCATTCATAAGTACTGATTGCCCGGATTGAACTGCGATGATTGTTGGCGTCTTCGGTTTAGAAACTCTTGAAGACGGTAATTGTACAACTCCCGTTGTTGATCATTCATACGCGTTAAATCCATTGACATTAACGCATTTTCTTCAGCAAGATCAACTTCTCTATTTCGCCTTGCCTCTTCACGGATATTTCTCTGTCTTTCTTCTTCTCTGAAATTCTCTAAACGAGACATGTGAAGGCGCATTTCTTCATTAGCTTTTGCATTCGATGCAACTTTCTCTTCGTACATTTTATTAAATGCCTCAGATCTTTCTAATTCTGCCATTTCGGAAGCTAATAATTTAGCTTTGCCCTTTCTTTTTTTGTCCAATTTCGCAGCATTTCTTCCAATTGGCCGATTCAAATCTGGACCTTCAATAGAAATCGGGGAAGAATCGTCGCCTAGGTTAATTGAGGAACCAATGGTTTCTTCAGATGGCCCGTAACGGGAGTGCTGACTGTTCGAAGATGTTGTTGTCAAACTAAAACGTTGTAACTCCTTTAATATTTGATAACAATGATCAAAAGAAAAAACTTTATTCTTTTCTAATTGATATGCCATTTGAGCTTCCCTGACCTGTTTAGAACGAAAAACAAATAACAGTACAATTGTGCAGTTTAATAATAATTTTTTGTAATAATATAAAAATTACAAAAATTAATTATTATAAACAAAATAGAAATTTACCCAATCCATTTCGTTAGTTCCGCTACCAGCATTATTCATTGCGTGCGATAATTTCGCAACATAAACCGTAACAGCAGTAGTAATTACAGAAAATCGAGACTGAAGGGATGATAAAGTCCTTCGAACTAAAATTCCGGGTTGCTCGTGATATTTGACAGTAATAACTTGCCACAATTTTTCCAAGGTTTGATTAGTCCCTTGAATTGAATCGACACTTGCACTAATATAAGATCGACACAAAGTTTCATCCTCAAAAACTTTAATATTTGCTCCTCGATTTTTAGACATAATTAAAAAATATCAGAACTAATATAGATCAATGGCAAAAAGAAAAAATTGAAAAACTAAGAGCAATTTTAGTGAAAGAAGTGCACTGCCGAGAACAATTCTAAGAAATGGACTATTTATGAAAAAATTTGGATGAAAGAGCCGTTACACATAACGGACGGAAATTCAAAATTTGATACACCACACGATGGACAGAATGTCGTGTGGTGAGCCACGACATTCTGTACATCGTGGCTCCAATTAATTTCTCCCACGATGGACATAGTATCGTGGCATTGGTGATGGGACATCCCACGATGGACATTCCATCGTGGGGAGTGTATGGTAGGCGTATGGCAATTTTAGCATTTCACTGCAATTTTAGCCTACCATATTACCTTTTGCACTGTCGACTGCGGTCCAAAATGGTTAAATTGTGCAATTTAACCAATGCATTGGAGATGGCCTTAGGTCACAAGTAGATATATGTCCGCGTTTTTTATTTCAATCGAGAGAAACCTAGAGAGGCCAGAATTAAATTAATTTTTTTAGATTTAATTTGTTTTGTATTTTTAAAATTGATAGACATAAATATGAGCTGAACTCTTTGGAAAGGTTTGTTCAGGCTTATTTTATTTTTATAATTTTTATAGAACACTATTTATTCATTTTATTGCTAATCAACACAATTTCATATTAAAGTTAAATTTTTTTCTTTGTTAAATAATTTAAAAAGTGTCAATTAGGAAACTTTAATCTAACATGCTCGCGCTTATTTGGTTGAGATTGTAAAATATGTTTTTTATATAAGTTTTTGGGAAGTGTGAAAATAAGTTGAAAAGTGAATTTAATTTTTGTTGGAATTTTTTTCAACCAATTCAAAAAAAATCATGAAAAAAATTCAAAAAATAGTCACAATAGATCTTATTTTATAGATCTCGATGAGTAGATTTCAAATATATATTTTTTTTTATCTAATTCTGATTTTTGAATTTAGAGTTATGGTGATTTAAAAAATTTATGAGAGAGGAAGTAAAGTGAAGTGAATTTTGAAAAGTGTAAAGTAAAGTTGACTTTTTTGTCAAAAAATTTAAAAACTTTATTTTAAATGTCTATTTTAATTGTATACACAACAAAACAATTTAACACTATTACAAAGTCTATGTATAAGTACAACAAATTTTAGGGTGAAGATATTGACTCTCCAAATATTTTTAAAAACACTCTAACTTTTCACTCGATCATTGACAATCGAATAAGGTATATATTACTTGGTTGTGAATGACCAAATATAAATTTAATAATACCTTACTCGATTGTCAAGGATCAAGTATGTAGAATTATACTTGGCCCTTGAAAACCGAGTAACAAACACTTTACTCAATTGTGAATGACCGAATAAAAGTGAGAGTGTTACCAAGTGTTCTTGGAGGTGCCAATATCTCCACCCCAATTTTATACTTGCATGCCAAAAATTAAAGCCATCAAATTTTGCATATAATTAACATTAGCATGTGACAAAATTAGAGTGAAAGAGAAACCAGTGTAATTGCAGATAGATTTTAGGTTCTTAGGGAAAAAAAGGGAATGGTTTGGTACAATTTGTGAAAGGTGAACCCAAAATCGAACTGATTGTAGTTGGTTTCAATTTGGTTTCTTCGTTTTAATTTCAATATTTTTCCAACACGATTTTTAACAGAACAATTCAACTTGATTTGTTACAGTCGATCGAATTTTGGATTCGCCAAAACACTCATATGTTCTATGTATGAGTATATATGGCATTGTTTTGATATTTGTGAACATATCATTTTGCAATCCTCGCAAGAAGCCTGATCTCTAACAAAATGAGCACACATGCATACACGAGCATTCCTAAATACACACATACCATATACATGTGATAAAGGTCAAAGAAGGAAGCCAAAAGGACACCCGGACGAGAAGTTACGAGAATTACAATAAATTGCTAAATCCAGAAACTGTCAAAACCTCTGAAAACTTCTATAAATAGAGTTCCCCATTTATGATCAACCTCAAACTTTGAGAGTTGTTAGACATTTCCACAAGGAGAAACATACTCGAAAATCAGCCCGATTCGACAGTAGAATCTCCGAAAATTCAGAAAACTATAAGTTAAATTTAGGTAATCAAAAAGGGACATTCTTGAAGTCCAAATGAGCTCAAAATTGGGTCAGTAAATAGGTTATATTAAGGGGGATAACATGCTAAATCCGATTGATCCGACGCTCCATTTGACAAGAATTACAAAAATGGCCTCTAGACAAACTTCCAAGATGTTTGTCTGCGGACAAACATTTTTCAAGCTGATTTCGCCGATTTTTTCATATTGATAATTCCCAACCTTTGATCATCCTGAAATTTTGTAGAGAGTTAGGAAATAATACAAGGAGTAACATACTCAAAAATTAGCTCGATCCGACGGTCGGATCTCTAGGAATTCAATAAATCGGAAATTTAGCTCGGAAAATCAAACGGAGGCCTTCTCGATGTCTAACAATTCTGAAATTTACTCAATAGGTAAGTTTTATCATGGGTAACAACATGTTAAAAAATCAGATCAATCCAATATTTCGTTTGGCCCGAATTGTAAAAATCATCACACGTTAGACATGGTTTGTTCACACGACACACAGACATCCAGGAATGTTTGTCCATGCGACACACACACCCTAGATGTTTGTCCACAGACAAACAATTCCAGGCCCAACCCATTAATTATTCTACAGAAATAAATAACCTACATCGATCCCATTTGAGGCATCAGTAAGCTCTGGGATTTCGGGAATAGTGTGCTCTAAAATAGTATTTTACTATTTTCAAGGCTCTCGGGTATTTTTTTATCTCAGCCCAGTTTTAATTTTTTATCTGTCTTTATTTTATCAGTTATAATAGATCAACTGCATGTAGAAATTGTTGTTTTTCTCAAAATCAATCCGTATTTACATATCTAAACCTTGTTTTCAAAACCAAAGGCGTAAAACAGGCCGAAACCATTTTTAAACTTATTTTATCAGTCAATTCTATAAAATTCTAGTTTTATCAATCTCAGTTTACGAAGGAATTAACAAGCTTTTGTACCCAGTTTAATCTATGAATCGTAGGGCATACCTAAATATCCAATATAAAAGTATTGAATTCGTCAATGCCGATTTAAATTATTAAACTATGGTACACTATTGTCAAACGAATCTCGAGGATTACTGGATATTCGATTCCAAATCGAATTAGCTTCCGAAAAGCCCTAAATCATCTACCATTATCAAAATCATCTTTAAAACCGCACACAAACACTGGTTTCTAAAATTAAAGGTGAAATACGAAGCACATGGTTTCCATCCCCACCCCAAAATCCCGTTTTCCTAAAATTATGGACCGATACGCAATATTATCAACAAGCATGCGAATGTTCTATTATAATTCCACGCATATCCTACTTAGAGACCGAAAGGGCAAATTTGATGCCTAACACCTTCCCGATTCATAACTTAATTCCCAAACCTTTCGAATCAACTGATTTTGCATACATTGTATATAAGAGGATATTTAGTCCATAAGTATGTCTCTTTTACACGAATCTTTTGTTTATTTAGTAAAACAAACTGGTAACTTTGACACTTTTCAAAAATCCCTTATTATTTCAAAAACAAAATGGAATCGCCGCCCACGAGAACTTTGGCGTCGAAAATGCGGGTTCTCACAATATTGCAATGTGATGAGAAATCACATTAAAATCAATGCCATATCTAAGGGTGTGCAAAAATTGAACTGGACCAATCAGACCGACTGAACCGAATTGATTTGTCGGGTTTTATTTATAATACGGTCCTTTCACGTTCTAATGTTGTTGGACCAAAGACCTTCGGTTCGGTCCTCGGTTTTCTTTAAAAAAAAGCGATAAAATCGAATCGACCGAATAACACATATGTAGTTACAATTTCTAATTAGTGTATCTTCCTTCACATATATTACTTTTAATGTGATACCAGCCGTTTATGGAAAGCCAATCAACGGCTAACCAAAAAAAAAACATTTCCTCCTAAAAGTGGATGAGACCCACTTTAGTTTCTCTCTCTAAGAAACTTTTAATCCATCTTTCTCTCTCGAATTAAAACCCATTGTAGTATCCCTTACGATTTATATATTCCTTTCTCAAATTAAAACCCACATCCCTTTGATGTTGCTCTTAAGAAAAAGGCACCACACAAAAGGAAAGAAAAAATCAACAACAAATGGGTAAAATCTGGGCTAATAGTCCACAGTCATCAATGGCGCAAGTTGATGTGTTTCAGCTGGTGATTCAAACACAATCGATCTATGATTTTCAAGATAAGTTCTCCTCTTTTTATGTACATGTATAAATTAATATATAGATTTTGCTCCATTTTTTTCAAATTTATAGATTAATTTGATTTTCTTCAGATTTATACAAAAGTGTTGTGAATATATGTGTGGGATTTTTGTGTAAAAAGCTTGTAGATTTGTATATTGACATTGTTCCATTGATTTACCATCTAAATCTAGGACTGACCGAAATTGATATGGCCCAAAACTGATGGGTTTTGTCCTATTCAGTCTAATAGTCGGGTTGTATTTTGTTGGGACCGACATGGTCAGTTTGGTGTGTCATCAAGGCCAATGGGTCGGTTGACCGACCACTATTCTATTTCTTTTTATCTGTTAGAAAAAGAGATAATTTCCTACTTTTTCCTTCAATTCAATACTCAATATGAAATAAATAGGAGAATAAAAGTCTTTTTCTCGCATCCATTCGCCATCCCACTGTCGGAAGACACATCTCGGATGCAGCAATATGGAACGATTTGGTACATGAATCCACGATCTGATAGACATCTAAATAAATATAAATAAATACTCTTATATGGATATAAATTCATCTTGATCTGGAATCACAGAAAGATCATGAAAATGGATTTTTAAAGATAGGGTAGTTATCAAACTTTATTAGGTGGATGGGTAATTTTTATCTTAATTGAGTAAATGGGCGAAACTTAAATAGCAATAAGGTCTCACATTTTTAAGCTAAAAACTAGGGGGGCAATTTGAAACCGAAAACTGACCGATTACCGACTGACTGACCAATACTTAAGCAACCATAATTTTAGTAATTAAAACTGACTGATTAAGCATTTATAATATTTTTCACACTCAATAATCAATACAATAAGACCCACAGACACAGACTCGCACCCTCACAGTCTCACACAACACTCACACCGACACAGACCCTTACAAATCAAAACCTCTAGTGCTCCTCTGTCCTCCTCCTTTAACTTCGTACCCCCACTCCCAAATTTTCTCACCTCCTCCGTCCTCCTCTTCGTCCAAAAGTCCAAACTCTAATGCTTTTTCCTTCCTCCGTCTTCACTTCCTCCATCTTCACTTCATCGGTTCTTCCGTTGCTCCATTGGCAATCCTCCGGCACATCAGATTTCTTTCATTCTTCCAGTTCCTTATTTTATTTATGAAGTAGATTAATATAACTAATGAGTAATTTGTTAATTTAAGGTTAAAAATTAGGGTTCAGACATCAAATTAGGTTATAAATTAGGGGTTTATAAAGTGCATAATACGATCAAGAGCTATTGGGGTGAGCTCAAATTGATCTGAGTACAATTCTCATGGAAGCTTTTGTCTTTTTTGTTGCTTAATTAAATGTTTAAAGATAGTGATAATCATGAGATGAGGAAAGCCTTTGAATTTGAATTTGAGTTCCCAAGCACACAACCACATTACCAACTTGTCACACACATTAATACTTTTATACTTTTTTGAAGATAATAACATAAATAATGATTAAATGCCCATACGTTTACTGTTTACGATTGAATGCATAAGAAATTTGCAATTAAGTAGAGTACATTTTTAGAATGAAAAGTAACTAAAGCCAGTTTTTAGTTGCAACAAAATTGCATTTTCCAGTGTTAAAATTGAATTTTTTTTAAATAGTGAAAATTAATAATTGGTATTAACTACTAAATATAGAATTGGCATGGTAGCTCTCTGTTTTTATCTATTAATTTTGTTTATTTCTAAATTCTCAATTCTAATTTTTATGTGTTGGTTTCTTATTTTCAAGATGGATAGCCAATCCGCTACTAAAAGTACACGTACTCCTACTTTTCCTTTATCATGCCCTAATACAAATATTCCTCATCTTCCTTCCGAAAATCAAAACCCGCCCCAAACAAATCCCGAAACAAAAACTAATTCTAATGATGAAGAAACATAATATGATCATGGTGTGCAAATTAAAGCATTGGTTGTAACTAGTAAGCCACGCGGGGGTAATAAAAGGAAAGCGAGTAATGTGTGTTCGTGTGTGACTAAGAAGGAATTTGTGGACGAGGTTGGGGAAAAGGATTATATTGCTATTTGTAATGTATGTAAACATGAAATGCCTAGCAATCCTAAGAGAAATGGGGAAACCAGAATTAGAAATCATTTAGAGAAATATGAGGGCAGTGGTCTGTATAAGGACCATGATTTATGTCAAGCAATGCTCACACAAGATAGCTTTAGGGGTCCGATACTTACTCACAAATTTGATCAAGATAGACTTCACAAAAAATGTGTGGAATGGGTAATCAAGGCTGAGCTACCCTTTAGGGCAGTTGAGCATCCGGCTTTCAAGGCTTTTATTAATGATCTTCAACCTAAATTTAGGATACCTAATAAGAAGCTAGTTGCAAAAGGGGTTTGGGATTTGTTTTTGACGGAGAAGGCAAAGATTATGAGTATGATAGGTGATTTGAAGGTAAGTATCACCACTGATACTTTGACCTTAATTCAAAATATCAATTACATGGTAGTGACTTCTCATTTATTGGATAATGAGTGGAATTTACATATGAGGATCATTAACTTTATCGAGATCACATCTCATAAGGGTGAGGACATATGGAGGGTTCTAGATAGGCGTTTGAGTGATTAGGGCATTGAAAAAGTATTTAGCATTACCGTCGATAATGCCAGTGCTAGTGCTAATGATAAAGAGGTTTATTATGTGAAGATGATGCTTAAGAGTTGTGGTCCTATTTTGCTTGATGGCATTCACTTTCATATGAGATGTGCACATCATTAATTTGATTATCAAAGGTTCAATAGATGACATACAAAATTGTGTGAGGTTTATTCACTCTTTCCCAGCTAGATTAGATATGTTTACGTTGGTTGCTAGCTTGGAGAAGTTGGATAAGATGACAACTATCTCTATGTACGTTGTTACTAGGTGAAATGCAACATACGGGATGCTTAGTAGTACATTCAAGTATAAGGATGTGCTTGTTAAGATAGCGGAAGAAAATAAACAATTTGAAGCATACTTTGAAGAATTGGTGAGTATAGAGATTAATGGGAAGAAGGTTCAAACAAAGAATGAGGGTCCTTCGATAGAAGAGGAATGGGCAAGAGCGATGAGCTTTGCCCACTTCCTCAAGAAATTTTATGATGCCACCATTAAACTAAGTGCAACCAAAACTCCAACATCAAATCTAATTTTATCAACCGTGTTGACTTTGCAAATAGAGATTGAAAATAAATTAACAGATTTTCAAAATCCAACTTTACAAAATGTGGCTTGTTATATGAAGATGAAGTTTGATACGTACTGGGGTTCAATTAATTATGTGTTAAATTATCCTTGTAGTCCAAGCACTTAATCCAAGGTATAAGTTTGACATGATTGTATTGGGGTTGGAAAAAATTGATGTGGGGGTTTCCAAAATTGAGCAAATCAAGGAGTTAGTTAATCAACACTTTAATAACTTGCTTAGGGCGTATAAGGAATGAAACGTGGAAGAAAGACCAAGAGATGTGTTTGTGGTGGATGATTCTAGTGCAGTGCAAGATGAAGATGATGTGGATGCAATGTTTCGAATGCAACACATATGAATAAAGTAAGGCATTATAAGATATGGATATAATAAATGAAGTTGATAAGTACTTGAACGACCCCTTTAAAAGCCCAAACAATGATGAGTTCAATCTCTTGGAGTGGTGGAAAGCAATTTTTTGTAGATATTCAATCGTCTTTAAAATCGCTAGAGATATCTTTGCTCTTCCTAATTCTACCATAGTTAGTGAAAATGCTTTTACCTTTGGTGGGAGGGTTGTTGATCGGTTTAGGGCTTTCTTAACGCCTAAAATGGTTGAGGCGTTATTGTGTAGTAGCGATTGGCTTAGAAGTGAAGAATTTAAATTTTACAAAGAGTCTACGGAAGAAAAAGTTGAGTTCTACAAGGAACTTGAAGAGGTTGAAGTTAGTATATGTTATTTACTTCTTTGAACTTTCAATAATTCAATAAGTAAAATTGTACTATTTTTCAATGGTTAATTACTAAATTACTACTTACTAATGTTTGTTTTATGTTTTGAAGTGGATAAAGTTCAACTTTGAGTTGGAGATTTTGAAAGTCAAAATCAGCTCAAGTTCAACCACCACCTCACCCGGCTCCACATCCTCATATTCCAAGATCAAGAAGTCGAAGGGGTGGTCGAATCACAAAGAAGAGGGGTCGTCATTAGTTATTTAGCAATTGGCATGTTCGCTTTTGACTTTTGTGGTGTTGTTGGTTTTTTATTTATTTATTATTATTATTTATTTATTTAGGCTTGTTGGCATATTGCTACTTAATTAGTTAAATACTTAATGTTGCTTATTGCATAAGCTTAATTAGTTAATTATTTTGTTTTCATTCTTTAGTTTTGGACTTTTTGGTGCTTCTACACTCTAGATATGCTGCTGTGCAGGTGGGTCAGTGGGTGTTGGAGTGCCATTGCTTTGCTACTGCACTACTAGTCTACTGCTAGTGCTAGACTGCTGGGTGTTGGACTGATGGTCTGCCTACTGCATTGTTGGACTTATTAGTTGCCTGGTTTGGTGCTAGTGTGCTGAACTGGTAATACCTAATGTGATTATGTGAATTATTTTATATCTAATAAGCTAATCCAATATTATTATAGATATTATAATTGTATATGTTGGTGAATGGTGGATATGCAGAAAATGGGAAAAAGAAGTTGGTGGCACTGTCATTTGCTTCCTATGCAATTGTGCATTGCTTTAACTTATAGCCTTGTATTATCTTAAAGACATAAATTTAGTTATACTTATAGCCTTATACATTTATACTACCTTTATGGCTTTATTGATTTATTCAATGAAATGTGCTTTTAGCCTTTTACAGTGGTCTATGATAAAATGGTCAAATGTGTATTAGTTTGCTGGGATTTTAAGAATTTGCCCAGATTTTGTAAAAAAGTGTATTGGTCGATTTATAAGGATTACCGATTAAACCAACCGAAAACTTTGGTTTATCGATCACGCCAGTTCGGTTTGAGTTATGAATACCATTTAAATCGGTTCGATAACTGAACCGCGACCACCCCTACTAAAAACCATGAGACCAACTCACACTTCTTACTTTTATATAAAAAAAATTTGGCATTTCCTTTTAATGTCAATAAACATTTTTTTTAATCTTCTCTTTTCTTTTTTATTATCTCTAGTTTAATTTACTTCTTTCATTGTTATTGATACATCTTTCTTTTCTTTTTTTAAATTCCTTTCCTTTTTAAAGTCCTCATTGTTTTTGCAATTTTTTTTAATCTTTGATTTCCTTTATCATTTTCGTTCCCATTGTTATTAATATATATATATATATATACTTATATTAAAATTATAGTTCCATAGGTGTAAAAATACACAATTTATAGGATTTTGAATTAATTATTTAATTTTAATTCACTAAAACACAATACATTTGTTTTTCATTACTTTCACATAGTTTAAATATTAAACTATGTGAAAATAATGAAAAATGATCAAAATTAAATTCAAAACAATTTAATAAAATAAAAATAAAAATGTATTGTGTTTTAACAAATTAAGATGAAAACTACCACATCCATCTAATAAATTTTGATAACTACACTGTTTAAAAAAAATAAAAAATCCAAAACACACCCAAATCCAACGTCGAAGGTAGTGTGAGGGAGGGGGGGCTTAATCCCCCACAGGAGTTTTAGATTTTTTTTATAGGTATAATAATATAAGGGCTGTTGTGTAGATATAAATTTTGCGGTTGGTTTTGTAAAGTCTTAAAACCTCGGGGATAAGAATGTAATTAAGTTTATTAAAGAAAGCAAAATCTATAATACAAATCAAGAAAATTTTTGTTCAAAGATTTGCCCGCTAACTTTTACAATCTAAAGGCCATAATTGTCTTAGATAAATCCAAGGGTCCACTTTATTTGTAGATTTTCGTTTATTTATAGTTACTATTTTACTTGCTCTTTTAGTTTTGTCCCTTTTAAATATCTTTAAATAAAAACCAATTTGTAACTTTGGGTAACTTTGTCTCTTTATCACACTTTCACTTGGTTTCATGGAAACTAACCCTTTCAACTGGCCCTTAACCATCATGGGACCTCCAGCACAGCTATTCCCCTGCCATAGGTTAACTATCCAGGTCAATCGCAGTCTAGCCATGCCACCACAGCCACTACCAAACCCAATAGTCTAGCAGTGGCGCATCCTTTTCGATTCCACCAACGCAATGACAATGCCCCTCCCATCGGCTAAGCAACAATCCAAGATCGTCTCAAAGTCAGGCACTAAATCAATAGCATGTTATTTCATTTTTCTTCCATGTCATGTCATGTCATCTTATTTTTTGCTTTTTTTAATGAGGTCTTCAATTTCGAAAATTTTCATCCCATCTCATTTTTTCTTTTTTTTAATGAGGTTTTTCGATTTTGAAAATTTTCACCCATCTTATTTTTAAAATTTATAATTTAAAGAGATAGATAATTGGGCTTGATAATTTATTTTTTATCTTAAGGTTTGAAAATTTGGAGATCAGTCTAATAAGGGGAGAAAATGCAAGATAATTTATTTTTTCTCTTAAGGTTTGAAATTTTATAAAGGAGTTTACTGGAGGAGAAAATGCAGAAGAGATGGGTAAGGAGAGAGAGGGTGAAGGGTAGGTATCATTCTGACAGATAGGTGAGATATTTTAGGTTGAAGAGAACAAAACTCAATATTTATGATTTGAAAATATTCAGCTAAGGTGACCCGATGGTTTTATTAAATTAACCCAAGTTGTAACGCCTTGTATTTCATTTTTGAGCCAATTCCTCTCTTAAGCCCGTTTAAGGCCAAAACTTCGATAGAGGAGCCGATTTTTGTTCTGGAATCTCCGTAGTTGATCCAACACTTCTAACAAGTTATTTTAACAATATTAAGTGTGCAGGAATGGTTGGAACGCATTTTAGGAAGGCATGGTTGAAGTTGGTGGCTAACGGTGAAAAATCAAACTTTTGCCGAAATGAGTTTTTGACCAACTTTGAGAGGCCATAACTCTCTCATACAAAGTCCAAATGAGTCCCTATTTGATTTTACTCTATGTTTTGATCCATTCTAAAACTTACGTATTTTGACCGGAAACCAATTCATGTTTCTCGTTGTTCAAAATGGCGTGCAAAGTGAGCCAATTACAAAACTTGGTTTTATCGGTAACATTGTTGCAGATTTCTGTCTTCTATGGATTTTTGGAATTAATCCATCAAGAATTTTGAGAAACTTTATCTTGTGAAGTTGTATATCTTTGAATTACCTTTCCATTGATAAACCCAATCGAAGTTCCGAGCAAAAAGTTGTGATCAAATTACGAACAGAGCTTCAAAAAATGGGGCCTTTTATCGATTAGAAGGGGTTTAACCATTTCTCCTTGCCTTTTTTATTCACCATTCTTTCTCCTTTCATCCCCATTCAACCCCACACCATTAGAAATAGCTAGAGAGATATGAGAGCTCGCATATGAGGGGTTAAAGGGAGGGATCTTCCATGCTTCTTTACCCTACACAAGATTATCATTATCATCATTTCCATCTTCTTCACCAAGCTTCTTCCTCCATTGTTAGGTTTTTAAGCTTCAAAATTAGGGATTTTGCAATTGTAAGTAGTTCGGCTCAATTCATCGCTCAAAGCTAGAAGATTTAGCTCGATTAAGGTGGGAATATTATTATTCAAACTCATTTTCAACTATTATGTGTTGCATCTTTCATATCAATTGAAAATTGGAAATTTTCTTCATGACCATGTTGATATATGCATACATGGGGGTTTTGAGTTGAAATTTATTGATTATTTCTCTTTATTTAAACATGTTTTTGTTGTAGTTTCATGTTATATCGAATGAATCTCGAGATATATTAAAATATCATAAATCCTAAGTGATACCCACTAGCGCGTATGCGGGTATACACAGTTTATGGTTATATGCATATATACTTAATACTTTATAATATAGAGAATGAGGGTTTATGCAAGATTTGAACTATATAGGATTATGATGAACCGTGCGTTATACAAATTTAGTGTTTGAGGTGAAGTTGTATATGATTATGCGTGGTTCACTTGGTGCAGATAATATATATTCATGCCATTGGAACACTAATATAATGAATTGGTTGAGACCCACTATTTTGATAACACCCTTATTATGTTCTCTAGCTTAGTAACGCATTGACAAATTGTGAGCTTAATACATGTTTTCGCTTCCAAAAGTCATGATGATTGTATCTATGAGATACAAATGCTATTGAATGGGCTAATTGCTTAAAGGATGGCATTCTATCGAGCCAAGAACATATTACAAGTAGATTATTAGCTCACTCTTTGGAATGTTCAAGTTTTTTACATGGATATGATCATGAAGTGGATATTAGTTTCTTGCGTGCCATGTATATATATATATATGAGGCTGTAATTATTGTCGTTGTCACTAAACAAATCTACCTATCACATACGCATATTGGTTGAACATATAATTTGTATATGGATTGAACGTTATGTATATAGAGAAACTAGATACGCTATTGGTAAGCGAAATTAGTAAGAAGATATGAATGGATATATATATATATATGTATATTATATATATGAGTACATCCTTTGAGAATACTTTCTATTAACGTTTTGGTTTTATATGTATATTATATATGATTATGTGTGGTTCACTTCGTGCAGATAATATATATTCATGCCATTGGAACACTAATATAATGAATTGGTTGAGACCCACTATTTTGATAACACCCTTATTATGTTCTCTAGCTTAGTAACGCATTGACAAATTGTTAGCTTAATACAGGTTTTCGCTTCCAAAAGTCATGATGATTGTATCTATGAGATACAAATGCTATTGAATGGGCTAATTTCTTAAAGGATGGCATTCTATCGAGCCAAGAACATATTACAAGTAGATTATTAGCTCACTCTTTAGAATGTTCAAGTTTTTTACATGGATATGATCATGAAGTGGATATTAGTTTCTTGCATGCCATGTATATATATATATATATGAGGTTGTAATTATTGTCGTTGTCACTAAACCTATCTACCTATCACATACACATATTGGTTGAACATATAATTTGTATATGGATTGAACGTTATATATATAGAGAAACTAGATACGCTATTGGTAAGCGAAATTAGTAAGAAGATATGAGTGGATATATATATATATATATATATGTATATTATATGTATATTATATATATGAGTACAGCCTTTGAGAATACTTTCTATTAACGTTTTGGTTTTGTATGGAACTAATGGTCCATGGGGGGACTTAGCCTTGGCGGCTACGTACCCTAATCTGTGTAAAGGGATCCCATTTTAAGAGCGGCATACTCTATGGTCCATAGGGGGACCCCGCGAGGAGGCATACCCTATACCATCTAAGTGGTCCACGGGGGGACCCAGCCTTGAGGGCTGCATACCCTAGCCTTAGATCGCCATAGCTAGTCACATTAGAGCAAATCCTAGATGTTTGATGTGAGATGAGATTGACGGTTATAAGATTAGTACGTACACTTTCTCTTATGATATATTCTATTATTATGATTTACTTAGCTTCTGACGATATATTCTTTATTGTATTTTCGGGGATGGGGCGGCACTTGGTGTGCATTGCATATAATATAGTTTTCAAGTTATTTTAACAAGAGTACTATCTATATCTATGTATATATGTAGAAACAGTATAAGTATATATATATACATGGTTCAAATTACTTTCATAATCTCACGTTGCATGTGTATTCCTAAATGTATTTCTTATCCAAACTCTTATAGTTCCCACTGAGCCCGAGTTTGGCCCACTCTCATTTTTCAAACCAGTTTTGCAAGAATCTCATTGGGGACGGTATAAGTACGGGTTCTAGAGGCCTCTGATCACCTTAGACAATTGTAGTCGTCTGTAGACGACTTAGCTTTTGTACATTTAGTTTATTTGTATATTTTGTATAATTAAACATGTATTAAATTTTATTCTTAGGTGATGTAAAGCCTTTTGATTGAAATTGGGACCTCGTTGGAAAATTTGTTTAATATTAGAATTGTTTTATTTATTTTATTGATTAAAGACTTCACAAATGTGGAGTTTATAGAACTCAGATTTATTTTATAATTTTACAGGTTCGGGTTTATTAAACTTACAAACTCCACATGTCGAATTTTTCAAAAAATTAAGTCTTTACATGTAATTTACTGATAAATAAATTTTAAATTATTCATATTATGAGAATAATTGTCATGGTTTTTGACCGTGACAAGTTTAATTCAAAAATTTAAAAAAAGGATACAAAAATAGAATTTTCTAAAATAGTTATAATATATACCTGTAACAATCAATCAAAAAATTCTCAACAACAATATTAAATTTGGTAGAGATCTATAACATTACTTCAGCAACACAAATTAAGCAATATACATTTCATTGTAATTAATCTATAGAATTAATCACATTATTTGAATCAATTTTACAAAAGTCACAAATATACATATATATATATACAGAGCATTTCCTACGCGGATTACTGTTCACGGATGAACAGTATGTATTGGTTAATTTGGCATGCTTCCCGATGGAATTTTTTGATGAAATTTGGTGGGGATGTTCTTCATCGTGTGTAGAACATCTCCACCAAATTTCATCAAAAAATTCAACCGGGAAGTGGGTTAACTACGTGATTGAAAAATATTGGTCCAAAAATGGATTTATAAAATCCAATATTTTTCAATCATATAGTTAACCCACTTTCCGGTTGAATTTTTTGATGAAATTTGGTGGAGATGTTCTACACACGATGAAGAACATCCCCACAAAATTTCATCAAAAAATTCCATCGGAAAGCGTGCCAAATTGACCAATCCGTACTGTTCATCCGTGAATAGTAATCCGCGTAGGAAATTTTCCCTATATATATATATCAATCCTATTCATTAGTACCTAAAACTTAAAATACATAAAAATTCCTAACTTGTAAACTCATGTAATCCAATGATCAAGAGCGTTGACAAACACCATACCCAAAAGCAAGATGTGTTTATCCCGTATGTATGTTTGAGACAGATATATATATATATATATATATGTATACACACATACATATCTACAAGCTTTCTAGTAATTAGCTCCAAAAGCACAACTCCAAATGAGTACACATTAGATTACTCAGTCCAAAGTTGTGAATGACCCAAAAAAGGCTAGACTAATACGAGTGTCATGATGTAAATTTCTTGACATTCCTATATAAAAAAAAAGAAATAAAAGCAAACCATAAAAAGTCAAATTATAAAACTCTTATTAAAAATAAAAAATCAACAGGTAACTAATGAATTAATAGAGTTGTTCTAAAGAACAATAACTACATAATCTATCTACTAATAAAAGCTTCAAAATGTAAAGTCACATACCCATCCTTGCAATCAGGAGTAAACACACAGTAACATATGGTGGAATGATAAATTAGTTAACATATACCATTTATATAGATAGAGTGTGAGCAACTAAACATTTGATATGAAGGTCAATAAAAGGGTTAAAATCGCGTAAAAAACTATATAGATAAAGAGTGTGAGCAACTAATCAGGACGCCCGAGCATCGCCTAGCTCCTAAACGCCACTTAGCCCACTTTTTAGAACACTGATTTTACTACAGTGCAACTGCAGGATCTATGGATTGAATCCAGCAAAATATGGACTTACTGCAGCAAAATGCGAACATATTCCACTAAAATTCTGGCAGAATGCAGGAAAATGTGCAATGCAAGTGCATAATCTGTTATATACAGTGTCTCAAACATTTGCCGTGTGAGTGTAAAATCACATTCAGCGTAGTGTACCCAAAGTAGAATCTAGATTGAATGCAACAATTGTAGTTAGAGTTCATTGTCAATTAGGAATTTAAATATAGAAATGAGAAAGGATATCATAAAGTTTTTATATATAATTTTCTTTTTTAAGAATATGAGAAAGGATATCAAAAAGTGTTAAAAGTCAAAATATGAACTCTTAAATTTAATGCGGCTGATATTAATGTCTAAAAATTTAAACATATAATTGTTTTTTGGACTATTTTCTTGGTTTAAATAAATTTTATTTGCCACTGGGAAAAAATGCATGATTATAAACATATCAAAATTCCATGATTGCCACTACTATTTCAATTTCTTCTAGCAATATCTGTAATAAGAACGGTCTCGGGGTCTATCTTTTGGATCACCAAAACGGAATTCTCAATTTTTCATGAAATTTCCAAAGAGAAGTAAGGTAATAGACAATTAAAATTTGCTCCAACAAAGACTAACAAGACCCTCTAGATCCCAGAATTGAAAACTTTGAATTTGTTCCTTTAAGGTTAGCTTCTAAGTAGAAATTGCTAAGTGAGGCAAAGAACCAGATTATTCATGGTTTGATTGGTTTTCCAAATCTCAGATTTTGGAGTTTTTACAACCTCCCATCCTTTTCAGAGAGGTTTAGGAATACTTCCATCAATATAACCAAGGAGCTTTTGAATCTCAATATTGTGTTTCAAGTTGATTTCCAGAGAAGGAATCTATTTGTATTCAGCTTAATATAAACTAAATTGTAATAGTACTGAACATAAGAATAGTGTTGACAGAATTCTCACTAGCCATTGAAAGAGAAAAAGGGAATTCTTATTATAATGGAAAGAAAGAGAGAATTAGAAACTAGATGTAGAATATGCTAATCTATCCCCTAAGTTGGTTAGTCATTAACCTTATGCAACATTCTACAATAATTTTATCATCTTTCCCTAAGGTTAATGAATAAAATATTCTCAAGCCACATTTACAAAGAAAGCGTCTTAGCAAAAACATAGAAAATAAAATCCATAAGGATGTGTTCTTTTCACGTGATTCTAAGTAGGCTATGAAAATTTGATTTCTAAATATCTAAATTTCTAGTGTTCCTTTTTAAAATATTATGAGATTTCTAAATCTCATGAAATTTTGAATTATGCCTGATAATGGTACTCCATTTTAGTTCATCATTTTACTAGTGTAATCCGAGCAATGATAAACAAATAAAAGGGAAAATATAGAGTTTCCATACTTGGGACATGCAAGCGTTAAATTGAGGTTTAATTAGGGTAACCAATGTAGTTTCTTCTTTCATCAAATTGATAGCAGCAGGCGTTACCTGCACAATGAGGAACAAATACAAAATAAAATAAAAGTTCAATTAATGTAAAAACAATCCTACAACTGATAAGAACTGAGTAACAATTCTAATGAGAAAAAATAACACATCATCACTATATTAGGTAGATGTAGGAAGATAAATAATGGGACAAATTGACGACATTTTAAAAACTCTGCAAAGTGAAAAAGCTCACCATAAGTATATAAATGAATGAAAAATCTAGTGTCACCAACTCAACCCTTTGCAGGAGTTCAGAAAGATATCTTAAATTTGCTCGCTCTATACCAGATACCCGTTCATTTTGATGGATTTTGTCAGCTACCTAACTGAAGAAATCAATATCCATTAGCAATCAGGAATAACAATAACATCAAACCATACACAGTGACTAAAGGATAGGTACATGAGGGTAAAGAACTATTTCCCCCTTTTATCTTTTTCTTTATTTCTTTGGTGAGGGGTGTGTTTAGGACTCTTTAAAACATTCACCAAGTAATTTCTTATTACGCTTTAATATATTTAATTAGTCAGTTGTCAGATTGTGTACAATTCACTAGGCTATCACAAGAGACTTTAAACATTCCTCCTCGAAACATATATTAAGAAAAATCTTCAAATTCAAACAAAGAAACGAACTATGTGGCTATATTTTAGAAATTATACTAGATTACCCTGCTATATAGGTTTAGTTTTCTTAGAAGCAAGGATTTAAATCCTGTTGCAATCATATTTTTTATGAAACAGAAGATTGTAGGGGTAAAATTGAAAATAAAATTATGACGGAACCCTAGAATGGTTAAAATCCGTCATGATTTTATATAATAATATGGATATTACCTCTCCATATCCTACATCAACTCCATAAACAAAAGAAGCACCATATTGAAGTAAGCAATCAATAAATCCTTTTAGTAGACAACCCTAAATCTAGAGCTACTTCACCAGCAACATCAACGCCTAGTTGTTCAAGGGCAGCCTCTTACTTATATCCTGCTCTGGATCCACAGGTCAAAGAAAGTAAAAAAAAAAATTAGCAAAATGCAGAAATTAAAACTCTACCTCAGAGAAATCAAGCTTTGCAGCATTTGTACGATCACCCATCAGGCCTTGGCATAAAGGATGTTGTCTTGTACAATCTTTGCTAGTTTTGGAAAATGACAACTATACCATTCTGGAACCCTCATTGTGTATATGTTAAGCTCTTTATCAAGATCACCCAACAAGCCAATAGCCTAAATAATCATTGTATCCACTTAATTCAGTAGCAAGATATTAGGTATTGTACTAAGAAATCTAACCAATGAAATGAAAAATATCCAAATAGTATTATGATCATGAATCAGAGAAAATCATAAACATTTTGTTTGTAACCATTTTGTCTTAGAATCATTTACAAAAACAAAAAATTAACTTCATAAAGAAAACAGAATCGGCAGTAGATATGTCTACCACAACACAAAGAAACCATGAAAAAAACATTTCAACATTATGAATAAATATACAATAAAAAGAAAAAGAATAACACAGTTATGGAGCAATTATAGAGCAATTCACCTGATTAGTACTGAATTTTAGCTTGTATCTGGATAGGCTATGAGATAAACCCAAGCTCATTAGAGCCAAATCTTGAGCACCTAGACTAGATATGAGTTCAGTCAGCAAGCTTCTTACCTCTCTCATCAGTTCCATGACACCATTGTTATGAACACAATCAATTTGCTGCAATATATAAATACATTAAACTTGAGCAAAACAAAGTTGGCGAAAACAAAAAAAAATGTTGAATATAGTACTCACTAATCAATTTCTCCTTTATTGCATTCCCAAGTTTAGAATCTGCCACAATTAATGTTTCACCATCGCAATGAGCATGCAAGAACTTATGTAGGCCATTGTTATGTTTGCTATCAATCAATAGTGTGGCTATTGATAAAGCCTATGATGTGTTCTCAAACTTCGAGAATGTTTTTAATTTCACCACCTAATGTGAAAATAGAGAATAAGTTGATTGATTCACAGACAAGGGGAAAAGACGGAACATGAAACTAGGAAAGTTATAGGTGATGGGAGCTAGATATCAATCTTTGCATCAAAAACTCTGTTTGGTTGAGCTTCGAGTTAAATAAACATGATAACATATGAATTTCAAAAAGGCAAATATTTGAAACGTTAAATGTTATTCATTTAAGTCAATTGTAGTTAAAATATTTTAACATACAATGCAATACATATTACAAAGTGAATATAATGAATACCAAAAATAATTCATTGACCAAAACGTAGTAACAATGTACTATAGACAATCAAGTAATAAAAATAACCTTGAACTATAAAGAAATAAAATGAATCTGGACTGAATGCAGCAAGTGTATAAAATAAGCTTGAACTATAAATAAATAAATAAATAAATAAAAATAGCCAACTGGCACTATAAAAACACAACCCTTAAATCAGTATGTACTAAGGCCTATATATATCAAAATATATGGCACCTCAATGCGTATGCAATTGTGTACCTAGTAATTCTTGACAATTAAACTGTTTGTAAAATATCTTGAGGCAATGTCATTAGGTTTGATCAAGTGGTTAAGTTCCACATTGCTTAAAGTAATATGGTCATAGGTTCAAATTCTATTAAAACAATATTTTATTTTTCTATTTTTTTAAGGTTAGAACTATAATTTATTTTTCTAAATTAAGTGTGGGTAATTTCATAATTTCTATACGTACCAAAACATAACCACTAAGTGATCATGTTACTTAATATATTGTCATACACACACAAAGAGGGGGTGAGTGGTGGTTTGTATTTCTTACAGGATTTTTGTTGATAGCCCCAGGGGGCTACTCCTAGCCAGTTATCCACTTCCAGAAATCTGGGTTTTCCTGCATTTAAAAGAATAAATATAGTTCATAAAAATAATACAAGAAGAATATAATCAACAAGTGGAGGAAAAGTTTCTTTGGCAACACAAACACACTTACACTTTTCTTTTTAATCAGGAATGGATATCCTTTAAAGACAATATGAACTTTACAAACATTTTGCAATTCCAAAACTAAGAGTTGGTCTGTCGTTTGGTTGCCCAAAGCCAAGATTATTATGATTCAGAATATGAGGTATCCACACTGATCACTTCCCTCACTTATCTAAACATTAAATATACGAATGATTTTCCATTCAATTCCCAAGGACGAGCTTCTACTATAGGCTCCAATACTCCTAAAAGGCTCCCTAGTATATTTAGAAAAATTATTGAAGTAATCAACACTTCGCAGCACCATATATATTAAAAGCAGATAAAAAGAAATGTAGTCCTACTCAAGTTGATAGGGGCTTAGAAATCAAAATTGTGAAATGTAGAGTTAATTTGACATTGATTTCTGGAAAAAACAAAGGAATGACCAATAGAACCAGAGTCCCAAAAGAATATGTAAAAGGGAAATAAAGATACCAAGTTGAGGAAATCAACAAGTGCTTTAATTCCGATTTCATCCATAGAGTTAATATGATCCTCCATCCATTTCCCCAAAATCAGGTCTAGCTCGAGGTACCCTCTTTGTTTGCTCCTATATATGAGCCTATATATACCATTTAATATATACGTACATAAAATAAAATTTGAGGGAAAAAGCAAACAACAAACATAAAAAGAAATATACCCATTATTAGTTTATTTATTTAAATTAAAGAGATAAATAATAATGAACAGGACCTGTTGAATAATCACCTTTTGCTTTCATTATTAGAGAGGTCGATGTCAACCAATTGAATGAAATCATTCGAATAATATAAGCGAAAAAAGAACCAATAGAAGTCCTGGAAAATAAAAAGGAGAGATGAATTAGTACATAGTTTATGCCAAATCAACAACATGAGACACATAAAAGTACTTTCAGTGAGAAAAATCTAATGAAATGCAGGGGATAATATTAGTTAACAAATAGGTTATCCAGTTTTTTTTTAGATCATCTAACACAACAAAATTAAAAACACCATAAAAAAAATGCAAAACATCAAGTCCTACTCAACATATGGTAGTCAATTGAGGGGAAGGATGTCTAGCAGCATCAAAAGCTACTCAATAGTTTTGTGAGAAAGTCTGATTTGAGACTAAAGTTAACTATAGTTTACTGAATAAAGTAGAGCAGAGATGACGATTGAGTGAGGCACATTGATTCCTCCTTTATTATATACCTCTCTCTTTTTTTGAAAAAAATAATAAAAATAAGTCCTATTAATGCACATTTTATATTTCTGTATTTACCGAGTTTTAGGTCGTACGAGATTGCAACTGCCTGTGGTGTAATGGAGCACCGATGTAATTATCAGTATTCTTAGTGGACCATTGATATAATTATCGATATTAATTTTAAATAATTCATGAAAATAAGAGAAATTACATCATATTTTTACCCTCTTTTGAATAAATTTTGAAATAATTTCTATATTTCTGATTGTGTTGCTTCTTAATTATCGGTATTCTTAATGGACCACTGATATAATTATCAGTATTAATTTTAAATAATACACATAAATAAGAGAAAATTGCCTTATATTTTTACCTTCCTTTTAATAAATTTTGGAATAATTTCTATATTTCTAATTGTGTTGCTTCTTAAATTGTTATATCAATACAAATCTCTATAATGGAAACTACAATTGTGATGCCTACAAATCTGATAATATATGGCCATGTAAGATAAGATACTTTAGTATCCATTTCAAATCATATTCCATCCAACTTAATAACTAAATATTTAATGCATGTACCTAAGGTTGACCAACAACTTGATATTAATGTTTGCACTCTTCGCAAGCAGAACGTTGGCATCATCATTCATGATTACGCGGAAATGTAGCATATTCTCTAAGTGGTTAGTAAACTACTATTGTTGATAAACTACTTTTTATGATAAATTTTATATTATTATTTCTCCTATAGGCATATCATATTTGATGGTGTCAAAATCTAGAAGTAGATAATTAACCAATCAATAAGTGAATATCGGTAAATAAAAAACAAATGCGGCGCAATGATAAATACATGACATCTTTTATTAAGGTAAGTTCCCCCGGTAGCGCTTATGCTAGTCCTGCAATACGTTCTCCTTTCGTGTGTGCTTGCTTTGTATTAGCTCAAAGATAATCAATTTTGATGATAATACAAGCTACCAATCTCTCTCTATAATTTTCTTAATTCTATTTATGAGTATAGAATTATGATTACCAATCTCTCTCTCTATAATTTCATTAATTCTATTTATAAGTATATAATTAGGGTTACAAATATTTCAAGAAGATGAATAAAATATATAGGAGAGAAATTGTATATTTTGGGTGAGAAGAATTATGTGTTTTTCTTGGCTTGGCTTATTTTTTGGTGTTTTTGTTGTGTTGGATGAATGAATGAGGGGAGGTATTTATAGGTAAAATCTAGAATGGTAAAAAAAATAAATTTGATGAAGATGAGGGGTAAAAAGGTGACTTTACAAAGGTGAGTGGATGTAAATGAAATTTGAGTGGAAGTTAGTGGAGGTGAGTGGAATTTGAGTGGATGTAAAAGTAGGATTTTACCGGAGGTAAATGTGAGATTTTATCGGAGTTAAAATTATTGAATTACCTTTGTAGGCCAATGGTAAAAATTAGTATTTAACCCCATCAATTGCCCATATCCTTTATTTTTATGCTGAAAGCTGAATGTGAAGGATAAATATTTTTGTCGGTTAAGTGGTCCGGCTCAAAGCTAAGGTGTGAGAGCGGGTACTTGATTCTACTCGGGCCTTTCCAACTCCTTATTTTATATATACATATATATATATATATATATATTTGTGGCACCTTTTTTTCTTGAGGCCTGCCTTTGTTGTCGACCCCTTTTCGGCGAGATTTCTTCCCTCGAGATTATCCTTGTCGGAGGCTCCTCTCCCTTCCTCCTTTTCAGACAGCTTTCCCTTCTTTTTCGAACTCGAAATCCGTACTCTTATTCCTTCTCCCTTTTCATCTTCCTTGAGACCTAATCCATCTTTTCCAACACCATCCATTTCTTCCAACGTCATTTTTCTCTTTTGTAATACAGTTTCACTTACAAAAGTAAATCGAAATAATGTCGAACACTCACCGTTTTGCAGGTCTTTCATGTGTAGCTTGTGCTTATAGCCACAAGAGATGTCCTCTATCTTGCGAATATGCTAAAAAATTTCCAAATGTGATTGATCGTCAGGATTATCACACAATTTTCACTATTTTTGGGGTAAGGAACGTTGCATCTTTTTTGCAAGATGTTCCTGAAGACCTACATCTTGAGACTCTCAGTTCATATCTTCTTGAAGCCACGGCGAGAATTGAGAATCCCACTAAAGGCTGTAATACTCTCCTTATTTCTCTTGAACAGAAGGTGGAAGAGTTACAGGTACGGATGACGGCATTAGAGGCTCGATTAGAAGGAATGTCTTCCTACGTTAACCCGTTATGCTCTTTTGCTCATCCTGGAGGTTCCTCGAGGTTCCCTTCGTCGGCAGAAAATAACGTGCCTAATGTTATTCCGACTGCCGTGAATCTTCCAGAATCTATTCCCGGAAGTTTTTTAAGGCTCCTTGTTGACCTTGAAGGTCTTAATCTTATTTTGATAATAATAATAAATCAATCATGTGTAATTTAACATGTTCTTGATATAAGATTATAGATTTATTATTTGGAAAAATCAATAATAGCATGATTGATCAAAGGAAGTTTGACAAGGATCATTCAATCAATATCCGATCAAGTCAACGAAGCATTGAACTAAAACCAATTTATCCGAATCAAGATCATTCAACTACAAGCGTTGGTCAAGTCAAAGAAGATCATTCTCATCACTCACAAGCTAGCAATGCAAATCCATGAAGCACAAAGATCAAGAATCATATGCAAAAGCTTCAAGGGAAAAGCTTCAAATGAAGAATCAATTTGAAGAAACAAATCGAAGCATTCGAAGACTCATCTATTCGGTAATTGAGTGTTTGCTTAGGATTAATGTAAAGTTTCTTAATTGATTGATTATATAGCTCAAACATGAACTTGCATCATTATTAGATTGATCAAAACCAAGTTTGAATCAAAATCATTTTAAAACATCATTCTTGCAAAAACCGGTTTTCAAATAATTTCATATTAAATTGATTTGAGCATATTTTGAGCTCTCATGAAAATATGTGTCTTAGGATAATATATTTAACATATCCCAAGCATCAAAATTGATTTTGGAACTTAATTGCAAAAATGTTTATTTTTCCCTTTCTAGATTCGCTCCGTTTTTGCGCAGTTTTGATCTAACGGTTTGTTGGAGGCCTTCCCGGACTCCAATCATTATGAAATTTGGACAGCAGTTAGATAACTCATTATAGTACTTATATCCAAAATTTCATCAAGTTCCAATGGCTGGATAATGAGATATGATCAAAACAAATCAGAAATTTGCTGTCTGCAGCAATCTATCTCCAGAACCATGTAGCCGACTCCATGAAAGTGATGGAGTCGACTCCATGAAGACACAGGGAGTCGAATCCCTTACCAAAAATAGCCGTTGGAACTTTTTCAAAAGTGCATTTTTGCCCCATTATTCTATACATCCACCACAAACGGCTATATCACTTTTGGGACTATAAATATGACTTCCAAGACTCATTCTAAACACCTTGAATCATTCATATACTCTATTCTTCATCTATCTTCATTATTCAAAGATTCAAGAAATTATTTTTGATCAAATCATTCTTTTTGAGCTATATCATCTTGATCAAATAGGATAACTCTAGAGTGAGCTTCAAATTGTATTCTATACACACTTGAGAGAGTTATTGTAAATTGGTGTGAATCACCAAACAATTTAGTATTCAAATTGTGAGAGGTAAATCTCATAGGAAAAACAAGAAGGTAAAATTCTTGTTTAGTTTTTGTGAAAGGTAAATTTCACAAGGTTAGCAAGAAGGAGATTCTTGTGAGAGTATTGTGGTGTAGCAATACTTGTAGAGTGTATGAGGATACACTTGTAGAGGTTTGATCTTCACCCGGAAGGAGATTGATTTTAGTAGAAATTCTCGGGGAACTAACCGAGCGCGGACTATGGTTTGGTAAACCAAAACCGTGTGGACAAAAAGCCTTGGACTTCAAATCGGTTCAATCTTTCTAACTTAATCTCTTTATTATTGATTGTTTAAATTATTTGAGATTGCTTAATTATTTGCTCTTATTCTTGATTGTTTATTTGCTTACATTCCTTGATAAATTTGTTTAGTAAATTGTTTTACTTAAATATTTTCAAAAGTTTTTTAAATTCCGCATTAAGTTTCAAAAACCCTATGTCGGAAGAGGGTGTACAGGATATCCTTTCGACTATCGTGAATCTTATAAAAAATAGTGCTCTTCCGACTGAAGTGGATTTGCCATCATTTTTTAATATGTCTTATTATCAGGCTACCTTGGGCATCTATCACCAGGCTATCTTAGATGCCTATTATCAGCCTGCCTCGGACAGTTTTTTATCTCAATCTTTTCAAGCTGATTTTGTTGCCGAGTTTGCTGAACCAACGAGCCTTGACTAGACGGCTTTAGGGGATATAGGACATGATTTTTCTGATTATTCTTCTTCTGATTTTAGTACTATTTTAAATTTTGGTGCTGATGATCTTCAGATTCTTCGTCCTTTTTTGAGTGACTAGATAATGTGCCCCTCTAATGTGGGCTTTGTACAAACGTTCCGGAGATGTTACACTTGTGATTGTTTAAAGCATGGCCCCTATATGGTGATAGGATTTTTTTTGAAATCCTTGGTTTCTTAAAAGGAAAATTTGTTCTTTTTTGCTATGTCTTGAGTAGAGTCATGCCCCCTTCTGACTTAAGCAAATTCTGACAATTTTCTCATTTAAGTCTTTAGTTTCTTAAAAGGAAAATTTGTTCTTTTTGGCTAAGTCTTGAGTAGAGTCATACCCCCTTCTGACTTAGGCAAATTCTGACAATTTTCTCATTTAAGTCCTTGGTTTCTTAAAAGGAAAATTTGTTCTTTTTGGCTAAGTCTTGAGTAGAGTCATGTCCCCTTCTGACTTAGGCAAATTTTGACAATTTTCTCATTTATTACCAGGGAACGTCAAAATTTTGGTCTCTCAACCAGTGGTGCAATAGTAGATGATCATTCTCAGCCAGATCTCTTTAGCCTGGGGTGGTCCTGCGGTTGTCTAACAGACTTTAAAATCACATTCAGCTTTGTGGAAGTTTGATATCCGCTGAAAATTTCTTTAATTTATTTTTTGTGGTTTGTCGGATGAACTTGATAAAAATTACATTCAATTGTAATAATTTTCTTTTTTTGAAGCTCATCGATTTTACCTACAATAAAGATAATTAATCATAAGAAAATAATACAACTTTAGATATATTAATATAGAGAGAAAAATCATATATGAGTTATTAAAAAATAACTTATCTCTTCTTTTGAGTTTTATCCCATTGGGTTAACTGTAACCGAATTTTTGAATGATTATGCACCCATAAATCTAGAGCTAGTGTAGACATGCGGGATTTTCGCATTTTTTGTTGCAGCAATTTTGTATTGTGGTTTTGAACCCTGAAATGGCCGAATTTGAAAAAGTCTTGAATTGAAAAGTTGTAGCTCTTGCAATTTTCTCTAAAATGGACTCCAGAATCACATAATTTGGAGTTTTGAGTGCAAAGTTATACGCCCGAGAATATTGAGCTACCGTAGGCCCGCGAAATTTTGTTTTTTTCGTTCCAGAAAGTTTGTATCGCAATTTTGAACCCCGAGATGGCTGAATTTGAAAAATGCTTAAACTGAAAAGTTGTAGCTCTTGAAATTTTCTCTAAAATGGACTAAAGAATCACATAATTTGGAGTTCTGAGTAAGAAGTTATGCACCCGAGAATATTAAGCTACATAGGCTAGCGGGATTTGGAGTTTTTGTCCGAAAATTCACTTGTAATTTCTAAAGAACGAGAGCTTTAGAGAGCTTATCATTCCCACAGACGGCGCCAACTGATGGTGTCAAAATCTAGAAGTAGATAATTAATCAATCAATAAGTGAATATCGATAAATAAAAAACAAATGCAGCGCAATGATGAACACATGACATTTTTTATTAAGGTAGGTTCCCCCGGTAGCGCTTATACTAGTCCGGCAGTACGTCCTCCTTTCATGTGATGGTGTCAAAATCTAAAAGTAGATAATTAACCAATCAATAAGTGAATATCGGTAAATAAAAAATAAATGCGGCGCAATGATGAACACATGATATCTTTTATTAAGGTAGGTTACCCTGGTAGCGCTTATGCTAGTCCGGCAGTACGTCCTCCTTTCGTGTGTGCTTGCTTTGTATTAACTCAAAAATAATCAATTTTGATGATAATACAAGCTACCAATCTCTCTCTATAATTTTCTTAATTCTATTTATAAGTATAGAATTAGGATTACCAATCTCTTTCTCTATAATTTCCTTAATTATATTTATAAGTATAGAATTATGATTACAAATATTTCAAGAAAATGAATAAAATATATAGGAGAGGAAGTGTATATTTTGGGTGAGAAGAATTGTGTGTTTTTCTTGGCTTGGCTTATTTTTTGGTGTGTTTTTGTTGTGTTGGATGAATGAATGAGGGAAGGTATTTATAGGTAAAATCTATAATGGTAAAAAATGTAAATTTGATGAAGATGAGGGGTAAAAAGGTAATTTTACAAATGTGAGTGGATGTAAATGGGATTTGAGTGGAAGTTAGTGGAGGTGAGTTGAATTTGAGTGGAGATGAGTGGAATTTGAGTTAAGGTAAAAGTAGGATTTTACCGGGGGTAAATTATTGAATTACCTTTATAGGCCAATGGTAAAAATCAGTATTTAACCCCATCAATATTTATCATAAAAGTTATACTATTATTGTAGTAAAAAAAGGGAAGCTCAAAGCATTGATTACTTATGAAGAGAAAGGGAAAGGTAAAGAAAATCAAGATCCATTTGCACCTGTTGTTAGTACTCACTGCATCTTATTAGTGGTTTAGTCTAAAAATTATTTTTGTAAAAGTTAATGCAAAGGCTGTGCATTGTTAGAGCATAATGACTATACAATAAATTTTAGTTTGTGATTTAGTAGTGCAAATATTTTTTAAAAAATAGACCATACAATAAAAAATAACAAGCATATACTTGACTGTCATATGATTGGTTTTAACTATAACTTGTTGATCCTATAATTGTTTTTAGATTCTTTTACTTTTCTTGGTTAAGGTTATCGCGAGATTGCCACTGGTCAAGTGATATTTTGATAACATTGGCCAAATGCCGTCACTCACAATGGGGGGTGTGAAGTGTAAACTTTACAATTTATGAAAACATTTTTCAAAAGTTACTCATTTATAAGAGGGTACGAGTAAATTACTTATCTAAAAAAAATAGATTATGTCAACACATTATTAAAGTCCATTCATTGGAAACAAACTCAAACAAATGATGTTTTCAATATACAAAAGGTCTTCACTTTAGATTTCAAAAGCACAATATAGTTTACAAAGTTTATATAAAACTCAAAAGAAAAGTACAATAAATGTCAAGTCATCCCTCTGTGGAAGACTAATGTGAGTCCATGGTTATCAGAGGTGTCTAGATTTCAACATAACGTGCCAACCCAAATTCATACATGCAAAACTAGTTTGAAAAATGGGAGTGAGCTAAACAAGGGCTCAATGGGAACTATAAAGTTTTGTGTGTAAAATTACGCTCATCATCCACATGCATCATGCCATACTAAAATAAGATTTGCTACAATTCAATAAGTGTAATTCATTAGTTTATTATGTGCAATAAGCTTTAAACTAATGACATGCACATCACATGATCCCATTCAACAAATATCAAATATGAAACCATCTATAATGGAAAATACAAAATCATTAACGGAAAATACAATGTGATGGCAACTATAATGGCTCCAATTATCCTACGTTGGGTCTCATATCATCTTCAAGGTAACCAAAAAGGGTTACAACGTTTTACTCGCAATGGGCTACAACCCAATGCATTAGTGGATATAACCACCAATAAAAGGATATAACCTCATATCATCAAGAGGGCTACAACCCTCGTCTAGTACCGGTACTTCAGACTCCAACCCGATAATCTAAACGGCTACAACTACAAATGGGTTCCAACCTAATCACTAAGTAAGGCTACAACCCTCCAAGTAAGGCTACAACCTTACAATTATCACCTACGTAGATAATGGAGCCAAAACATTAAAACCACGAAATAACGATAAAACATAAAAAGGCCAACACACCAAGTAGTACTAAATTAATGTATCTTGTTCATAATCTCAAATATTGAAATCTCATATAAATATATTGTATACACATAAAATATGTGTAAATTACATTTACCAGGTTTTATATATGTAAAACATATACATATATCGTATATATCTCAATTTGTATATTCCTCGTCTTGTCGTATAATAATATCATTATTGTACATGAAAAGAGATTCGCCAAGTCCGTCAACTAGTACATCGTTTAGAAATTCAATTTACAAATTTCACCAAAAAGGGAACTTCTTGATATATTAGTGAACCGGCTCCAAACAGAGCACAAACCATAATTTATAATTCTTTAACTTGCTATAAACTTCCCCATACAGTTTTCACGATATTCCTCAACCAATGGCATATTAAAGTATTGCCTGGCATAGTTACGGACTGGCTTGTATTCAGCAATTTTTCTCAAAAAGGTAATCCATAGCTTATATATCATGATAATATCACATACTTATAAAATAAATACTAATTCATACTTTAAAACCCATTTGTATATCATAATTTATTCAGTATCGAAATAGTATGTAAAGGTTTCATACAAATCTTTAACAAAACCAACATATAATTAGGGGTTCTTGTAGAATTATCATCTTGAAGTCTTATATGATGCAAATAAACCAAAGAATCATAAGAAATCAAGCCCAACCCCTATGAACAAGCAAAGTGTGAGGTTTTTGGATAAAACCCCTAGGTTTGTTTAATTCAAAGCATAAAAAGTATAATTACTTGAAAAATAGTTAAAATACTAGTGTTCCCACCTTGAATGATGATATTCCACAAGCTTTAGAGTGTTGGAGGAGATTAGACACCATGAATTCCGAAACCCTAGCTCACCCTTGTGCTTCAATGGAAGGAATGAAGGTAGGAGATGATGAATAATGAAAAAAATAGAAAATTTAGGGCTTGAATCTTTAACATTGTTGTAGAAATCATAAGAACACTCAAGGAGCTCATCTTATTATCTCTCTATAACTCTTTAGAGATGTATGGTGGTGTATAGGTTGAAGTTGTAGAGAAAATGGGGTAAATGGGAGAAAAAAATGGTCAAAATTTGACTTTAGGGCACCAAGATCGATCTTGGGAGCTCTCAATCAATTTTTTTCCTTTCGAGATTTCCCAAGATCAATTTTGGGATCACTGCACTACGTTCATCTGATTTTTGGTTTTTTGAACCCCCAAGATGTTGGAATCTTGTTCCGAGCTAAACATGAAAGCTGTAGAGGGGAATGATACGGAACTTTGGGCATTAACGAGGACTCATTTGAACATCGGACAAATAAGTTATGGCTCTTCAAATATCACAGAAAATTTATAAATCGCGTAAAACTAAAACATGTTATTAATCCCTTGATTTCAATTTGGACCATCCGAATTGTGAAACTCAATTGTAGATATATTAACATGACTTGCGTAAAGAGTTTAAGTGGTACAAGCCCCTATAGAACAAAATTCCACCACCAAAAGTGAGATTCATGAACGCTTTAGGCTAATGTGGTAAAATTAACTAGTAAACTAAACACGGGTATTATAATCGGCCTTGAGAAATCCAAGTTGTCCCAGTGGAAATCTTATACCACTAGGCTAGGGTATATTAATGAGCTTAAAAGTTGTCCCAGTACGTGATACCAAAAGGTTCCCATGAGCAAATTGTCGCTATTTTTCTTCGACGCTCATATCTCTGGATAATGTTAAAAGTTCTAATGTTGAACGTGACCATGCGATTGGATAGAGCTGAACTAGGACAAGCCAACTGGGCGGATTTTTTAATACGGGTATCATGAAGATAAAATTGTAATTTAGTTTTTCTTTGTTTTTTCACACCAAATAGTATTATTTATTATAATCTTTATATTATTAGCTAGATCTGGTCAACCCAGCAAAAACAATAAAACTACCACCAATAATAAGAAAGTGTCATCGCCTTAATGAGCTAATATCTGTTGTGTATCCCCTCCTCGATGAACCAGATAGGGCCACGCCAATTTATTTAAATAAGCAAACCATACTTGCTGCACGAATGATGACAATAATGCTATCAATGGCGAAACTTTAAATGATTTTCTTGGTAAAAGCATTACATACTTGGCTACTGACAAAATGTCTGAGGATGAGGATATTAATCGTAATATGACACATCGGTATCCTAATAAGTTCTTGAACTCTTTCAACCTAACAGGGTTGCCACTATTTAAGCTTGAGCTCAAAGTGGGTTGTCCGATTATGTAGTTGAGGAATATTGCACCTAAATATGGTCTTTATAATGGAACCCGATTGGTCATTGTCAAGTGTGCCGATTTTGTAATTGAGGCTCGAATATTAACGGGGGATAAACATGGCAACCTGGTCTTCATTCTCAGAATTTCATTAGCACCTTCGTCTTTCGAAGTAGTTGTTAAAATGATAAGGCGACATTTCCCTATTCGGCTTGCATAAGTTATGGGCATTAATAAATCTCAAGGCCAGTCCGTGAAATTTGTCAAGCTTGATTGCGTATGCCTATATTAAATCATGGTCAACTTTACGTGGCGTTCTTGAGATGTACAAGTTCCGACCACATCTTTACCCCTATCCCACCAGATAATGTTGACTTAACTATAAATATTGTTTATCTGGAGGTGTTGTTATGATTGATTCAATACATGGTTAGTCATTTTCTCATGTATGAAATTTTAATGCTTATGTAAATCTTGCAAAGTGCATAAATAAACTTTTGATTTATTTTATTCTATATTTTACAAAATTGGGATGATGCAGTTGTTGAGTATAACAAAATTTATTGTATAGACAGACGGGCTAGCGAATGAACAATCAAGTATTGATCAGTGTGCCAATAGTTATTTTATTTGAATGCATTGTTATTTTAAATGCTTTAATGTTGTGTTTATATGTCACATATATATATGTTCATACTAGTCTTAGGTGGCCTGCGTACCTTGATATAGATACCTTGACATTCTGCAGGCTAATGTTGAGAATGGTTAAGGCTGTTAGAGATGACCGTTGATGATTTAGCAGCCTTTTGGGCGATTGCTATTTTGTCCACACTTATGGTCTTTTTGTATATAAGAGACGGCTATTTTATCCATACTTATGATATTTTTGTATATTTTTTGACATGTGGTATTGACTATTTTTTTTGCAACCAATGCCTTCTACATTGTAATTAACACGTATATCTTTTGTAACAATTATACAAGCAATTAAAAATAATTTGTTCTTCTAGCACAATCAGTAGTTCTTGTGTTATCAACATGTGTTAACCTTAATCTTATGTTACAAAGGAATCAGGTAGGTCTGAATAACTCATCATAGGTCTTTCCATTTTCATAAGAGTCATATTCCTTCTTTCTACTACACAATTATGTTGTGGCATCCCCAGTGCAGACAACTGGGATGTAATCTCATTCTCTAATAAGTATTTTATGAACTATCCCAAGAGGTATTCATCACCATGATTTGATCGTAGTGATTTGATATATTTTTCCTATATGCTTCTTCATTTTTGCCTTAAATTCTTTGAATTTCTCAAAGGCTTCGAATTTATGTCACATTAAATAAAATGTATCCACACCTTACATAATAAGTACTCAAAGCCTCCTCTAGTCTGGACATTCATGTGACCATACAAATCAAAGTGAACTATTTCTAACTATTCTTTAGCGCTATAGTCTTTTGTCGAGAATGGTCTCTTAGTCATTTTAACTTTTAAACAGGATTCACAAATTGAAAGTGCCTCCACTTGCAGTTATAAGATACCATAAGACTTATAATATCTATTTATGATCCATATATAATTACTCATTAAGGTTTCACCAATACCCAAAAAATCTGTGTCGATTTGTATTATCGGATCGTCTAATAAATTGGCAAGCTTACTATAGGGGTATTTGAAGAAAAAATTATATTTAGGTGGGAACGGATCAAACGGATTAAATTTATGCCAACATGATCCCTATTAAAACTCGTGACGGGTATTTGTTATGGAACCTATATTCGCATCAGTCTCAAAAAACTTGTTTCATCCTCGATTTATTACGGAGATCCTAGTCCATATGAAATCTATAGAAAAAATTCAATATGCATGAGCCTCTGATTACAAAGAATCCAAGCTAATAGATGAAGATTTTGTTTTGAAAACTTGAATATGGCCTATCAATCACATTGTAAGTTTGTGATATTATATTTTTTATTTAATCAAAATTTATTATATTGAAATCAGGTCGGAATGGTCAAATGAATTAATCTAAAAAGATTTTTAAATAAAAAATAAACATTGTAGTTGTCCTAATTAATCTAATTTCACCTAGACATGCCTGTGCCTTCGGCACTATCGATTTGAACTCGTGTAGAATTTTTGTTTTAGAACATATACCAAAAACTCGTTACCAACCCGACTTATTTGGGAGATATCTTAAATCGTTGAATATTTAAACCAAAATTCAATATAAACACCTGGTGAAAAACAACCCAACCTAACCAATGCAAATTTTGTTTTGAAAAACCTGAACCGACTCCTTTCAATACGCATGAGCTAGAACTCAATGCTAGACTCTGACCCACCATGTTGCATTGTAATTATAAAATACTATAAAGGTATTTACATAAATTATTTTTATATTTAAACTGAGTCGAGTTAGGACAAAAATGGTTAAATTTATGTGAACTTGAACTTGTACCAGATTTTTGTTGTAAAATTTATACTCACCTCAATTTAGAAAAAACCCATCTTAAATTTGACTTATTAGAGAATTATATTCAAACCCAACTTATTAGGAAGATTCTAGTACATAGGATATTTAGCGAATTTAATATGCATTGCTCACTTATTAAAATGCAACTGACCCACTGTGTGCAGGATATTTTTTGTTTTGAAAACTTGGTTCCCACTATTTACTATATGTATAGACTTTAACCCGATCTGTCCTACTCAACCCATGTGACATGTTGTAATAATGTGATACTATAATTGTATTTGAAAAAAATATATATTACATTCAAATCAGGCCAGGATAGATCGAATTAATTAATGTAATAAGTTTCAAAATAAAAATAAACATTACATTTTTCAAAATTAATTTAACTCGATCTAAATACGAATTGGAAAAATTTAATTTTAGTACATTTTATATATTTTTTTTTTGAGAAACGATTTTTAAGTTATTGATTCATATTTTAGTAATACAAATTAATTCAAGAAAATATTTTTCCTACAAATAAATATTTAATTTTTTTTTTGTAAACTAACAAAGTATTAATGATTATTTTAATATATGGTTAATATAGATGGAATACATTGGAATTTGAACATGAAAATAAACTAAATTTGGATATACTTGAAATATTTTCAAATCTAATATAATATATAAGTAGCCATAATTATGCTTTAAATTATCGGCGTGTCACGACACCTATAAACCGTTAAATCAAAAGACAAACAGCTAAGGATAAATCTTAACCACCATTTATTTTTTTACGGGAATTTTGTGAAATCTATACTTAAAACTTTGTCCCAAACCCGACTTATCAGGGAGATATCTTATGCCATTAGATATCTAAAGCAAAATTCCATATCAGCAGCCAGTTAGTAAGAACCCGATATCTTGTGTTTGAAAAACCTATACTCACAGCACCTTTTCTACATGCATAAACCCGAACTCTACTTGCTCGCCTCGACCCATTTCAACATATTGTAATTATATGATATTTTAAAGGCATTTAAAGAAAAAATTATTATACGTAGTTAGGATGGGGTCATAGGGGTTAAAATTTATACGAACCTAAACCCGACCCAAATTTGTGCCGAGCTTTTTATGGAGCCCATACCCGCTTCAATCTTCAAAAAATTCTGTCCAAAACCCGACTCATTAGGGAGATTCTAGGAAATAGGATATCTATAATGAAATTCATATGTATGAACCGCTAATTAGAAAAAATTCGACCTAGTTGGTACACGTTTTGTTTTGAAAAAAACATTGAATCCTCACACCTTTAGTATATGCATAAGCTCGATCTTGATATGTCCCGCCTTAATCCACTCAAATTATATGATATTATAAGAATATGTAAAGAAAAAAATGTTATATTCAAGTAAAATCACTTAATCTAATAAGTTTTATAGATAATAAAGAAACATTATAATTTTCCTAATTAATTGAAGTCGATCTGAATTGAATTGGAGAAATTAATTTTGGTACATGTTATATTATATTTAGGTTTTTTAATATAATCCCCGCGTGTTATATCCCCTTGTGTTCTCCCCACTAGGTCCAAATTGAATGATTTAATTTCCCTATCTGTTTCTTGGGATGAACTCAAAATTCGACAATCATTCTTAAGTAATGAAGCTGCCTTAATTCTTGTAATCCCTATAGCGCGCTCGTCGGTCCTAGATACCTTGTGTTGGCACTTTAATAAAAATGGTGAATACTCAGTTAAAAGTGGATATAAACTAGCTCGGGCTCTTTTGTCGCCATCATCCTCTTCAAATAATGCTCTTAAATCCTTTTGGTCCAAGTTATTAAAGGTTAGCTACCCCGTAAAATTTAAATTTTCGTGTGGCGTGTGGCATGTGTGCTTAAATGCTATTCCCACTTTCAAAAATCTGGCCCGTTGTGGGATCGAGGTGGACTTGTGGTGCCCCAGATGTGGTGTGGAGCTTAAAACTGCTGCTCATACGCTTTGGAACTGTCGTCAAATTCGTGATATTTGGAAATAAAGTAATCTAGGTGTTGTTTGGGAAGATTTCTATAATCAAGATTTTTTTAGACGCGTCTGTTGTGCTAATCTTGATGAATGAGGATTGTCATTTTCGCTTGTTTTGTGTGCTCGCCTAGAGTGTTTATAATGATATAAATAAATTGATTTTTGAAAAAATGTGTAAGGCTCCGGAGAGATTACTAGTCAAAGCGTCGAGTTATATCGAAACCTTTGACGTTGTTCATTCAAATGGGCAATCACCCCCTTTATGTTTCTATTCTTGGATTCCTCCTCTCCCCGATTGGGTCAAGGTAAATTGTGATGCTTCGCTAGTTGTTGTCGAGTCAGATTTGGGTATTGGATATTGTATTCGAGATAGCTCGGGTGGTTTGCTTCTTGATGTGTCTTCTTTCAAAAATGTTATGTCCTCTGTTTTGCTTGCTGAAATTGTTGCTTTAGCCTTGGGCCTTGCGCTTGCTGTGGAAAGTTTGTACTCCCAAGTGATTCTTGAAAGTGATTCAAAGGCTGCTGTTGAATTGTTATCATTTTCTAAGCAATGTCTTAACTAGTTCGAGTAGTTTTGCATGATATTCTTGAGTTATCTAAGAAAGTGGAGGTGCGCTTTAACTTTATTCCTTGGTTTTGTAACTACGCTGCACATAGTTTAGCTCGTTTAGTTTTCAATTCTTGTTGCTCGAAGAGCTGGGGCTCCTTGTTCCCAGATTGGCTCGTGGATCTTGTATCTTGAGATTTAGTTGGTTAATTTGTTCGCATCTTTGTAGCGACTTTTAAAAAAATAGGTTTTTTTAAGAACAATGCACAAAAATTAATTCACGAAAATATTTTTGTTACTAATATTTTAAACAAAGAAATTTAAATATATATTCCAAATTTACAGTTGTTTATATTTAATATTCGTCTATACCCTGCTTTGGTCTTAAAAAAATCTATCTCAAATCCGACTCATTAGGGAAATTTTAGGACATAAAATATCTATAGCGAAATTTAATATGCTAATTAGAAAGAACCCGATCCAATTAGTGCATGTTTTATTTTAAAAGAAAAGTTTAAAACCGTGCACCTTTTACTATATGCATAAACTTGAATATAATATATCTTGTCCCACACTATCAACGATTTTCGCAAACATAAAACCCATAATAGCAATACCTATGCCGACGGGTATGGGCTGCGACGCGACTTTGGTGATGTCCCACTATCTCCTGCCTCTGATACCAAATTAGAACGAGGATTGGGATATATTAAGCAAAACTATAACTTTTTTATTTAATTCAAACTTAATATTACAGAGGAAAGAAGAAATAGAAGAATTATAGAGAAAGATACACAAGAGAAAGAGAGAAAAGAAAAAAACAAGCGGTGCCCTTCACTAAACAAACCTATATATTTAAAAGGGAAAAAGCAAACTTAAATAGTAAAAAGCTAAATTATTACAAACTTTAATTATTACAAACTTAAAGTAAAAGACAGAATAATTGCTCATGGGCCCCTTGGGTTGCTTGCGCTAAATTAGCCCCTTGAAATACGCTGGTGCAACCGGATGTCCTCAAGAAGCCAAAACTTTAATAAAGTTGTCATTACTTTAATAAAGTAATTCGAATCTTCATAATTATTAATTATGTCTTACTCCACTTGTTTCTTTCCTTTGTCTTCTTTTGTGGCAGGTGGAGTGTTAGCATCCTCATAAAGACGAGTGAGCCATCTACTCATGTGGGTAGTCATATCCTTGTTTGGCTCCGCATAATCATCTTCTTTATAAATATTAATGAATAGATTATTCGTTTTAGATTTAACTGAACGAGCCTCAGATTTTGAATTTTGAGATATAGACATTATATCCTCATCCATATCTAATTGAGAAGCTAGGGCTTGGAGGATTTTTGCTTTAAGTTCTTTGACTGGGGTATTAGGAAATTTATCTTTTAGAGAAGCCAAGGATGGAGCTTTAAACTCGGATTTTTTAATATTTTGCTTCTTTAAGAAGGCCTAATTATCTTCAGCATGTTTATTGAATTCAATAAATTCAAGCAGACCTTTTTTAATTTGAACTATAAGTTCAGTGGTTTCAAATTTTTGCCACAATTTATAATAATAATCATGGACCAAAAGAAATAGGCCGTTATTACGGGTAATAGTATTAAAATTCCATTGGAAGATCTAGGGAATATGATATTTAGTAAAAAAGTGTAATAACTTAAAATTTTTAATAGAATATTGCTCCTTAATAAGAAGCCTAGGATTATTTTTACTAAAAGCGATAAAGAGTTCATATAAATTATTGGGAAGAACATCTTCCTTTGGCCCTTTAAGCACGAACCATTGGAAAAACCAATGAGGGAGAGTCTTCAAATTATTGTTTAAACTTTCACCTTTAAGGCTATCAATACGAAAAAATCAAGTATGAGTATTATACTAGTTTTGATAAAGAAATGCCTTTTTTCAGGCATTAATATAGTCCCAATAATTATAAGTATAGGGTCCTAATTCGGAGTAATAATTTCACAAGCTTTGCTCTTTATTGGGATTTAATTCCCATTCCTCAATATTCATTATTCCTTTGATAAAACGCCTTACTGAAGGCAATTTTTGGATTACGGGATCCCACATTTTTGTTCATGTGAGTTAATTGTACACTTCCAGTGTCGACAAGAATAGCCTCATAATAATATTTAGTTTTTTTCACTAATGAGTGTAAATTCCATTTTATTTTCAAAATACCATTGGGCAATATTCAAAAGAGCTTCTTTAAACGTCGTAAGAGACGGTGGTTTAACCTGAGAAGAGTTTGCTTGGGATTTAATCCCAGTTGAACCCATAGAATTTTGAGGATTCCTGCCTCCTTGGGGCTGTCCTCTGCCTCTACCTCCACGCCCTCTATAAGAGGAGGAGGAACCTGGTGGTCTACTCATGAGACCGAACCCTGCAAGAATTCTCTAGTTAAGAAATCGGGAAAAGAATTTGATTCTCCTTTTATAAATTTTATTTTAAAATCGAATACAAATGATATAGCCTGTTATCTAGCAAATATTTGTTTGGAGGCAATATTCTTAACATCATTTTCAAGCAAATCTTTAGCAACTTGACAATCTATACGTAAAAGAAATTATTGATTTAATAAATCTTCTTAGAAGTCAGAAATACATTCTACAATATATAATATTTCTTTTCTAATAGTAGCGTAAAAACTAAAAAACTTAGATATTCCTTATTTATTATTGTTAATATTTAATATTCATCCGTCATTAATATATTTTCTTTTTTGGCAGACAAAATTAGGATTATATAAAAAAAATTATTTTGATTTCTTACTAAATAATTAATTGATAAATATGAAAAGAAATTATAAATTGGATATTCTTGAAAAACTTTCAAATATAATGAAATAATGGAATTAAATGTGGAGGAGAAGAAATGCGGTGGAATTGAACGTGGAGGGATAAGAAAAGTGATTTAAGGTTTTGTGATTTATGGGAGAGAAATTGTGATATTATAGGAATGAACCACGTAGAAACGTGATGTGATATTAAGTGAATAATATTAATATTATGGCAATCGATATTGTTGACCTAAAGGTCTTAATCTTATTTTGATAATAACAATAAATCAATCATGTGTAATTTAACATGTTCTTGATTTAAGATTATAGCTTTCTTATTTGAAAAATCAAGAATAGTATGATTGTTCAAAGGAAGTTTGACAAGGATCATTCAATCAATATCTGATCAATTCAACAAAGTAATGGACTAGCAAGAGATCACTCTTATCACACACATGCTAGCAATGCATTTCATGAAACACAAAAGATCAAGGATCATATGCCAAAGCTTCAAGAGAAAAGGTTCAAGTGGAGAATCAATTTGAAAAAACAAATCGAAGCATTCGAAGACTCACCTATTCGGTAATTGAGTGTTTGCTTAGGATTAATGTAAAGTTTCTTAATTGATTGATTATATAGCTCAAACATTAACATGCATCATTCTTAGATTGATCAAAACCTAGTTTGAATCAAAATCATTTCAAAACATCATTCTTATAAAAATCGGTTTTGAAATAAATTCTTAATAAATTCATATGAATGAATTTTGATACAAAAACAAATTTGGGAGTCTTAGAAACTTATTTGGAACATTCCACAAGCATTGGAATCAATTTTGGAGTCAAAATACAAAAGTTAAAAAATTGCACAAAACCTCTCCAAACTAGAGCAATGTAGTCGACTACATGGGGACCAGGGGAATCGACTCACTTAAGAAATATAGCCGTTGGAGATTTCTTGCAAGCTTAATTTTGGCATCTAACCACCCCTAACTACCCCCAAACGGACATATTGCTTTTTGGACTATTTATATGACTTCTAAGACTCATTTTGTACACTTTGAATAATTCATATACTCTATTCTTCATCTATTTTCTTCATTTAAAGATTCAAGAATTATTTTGATCAATCATTCATCATTTGAGCTATATCATCTTGATCAAATAGGATAACTCTATTGTGAGCTTCAAATTGTACTCTCTACACACTTGAGAGAGTTATTGTAAATTAGTATGAATCACCAAACAATTAGAATTCATTGTGAGAGATAAATCTCATAAGAAAAACAAGAATGTAAATTCTTGTTTAGTTTTTGTGAGAGGTAAATTTCACAAGGTTAGCAAGAGAGAGATTCTTGTGTGAATATTGTGGTAAAGCAATATTTGTAAGAGTGTAGTGAAACAACAATACTTGTAGAGGTTTGTTTTTCACACGGAAGAAAAATGGTATTAGTGGAACTTCTCGGGGAACTAACCGAGCGCGGACTAGGATTTGGTAAACCAAAATCGTGAGGACAAAAAGTCTTGGGCTTCAAGTCGGTTCAATCTTTCTAACTCAATCTCTTTATTTACTTGCTATATTTATTGATTGAAGTTGCATTATATTGTCGCTTGTTCTTGGGATAGATTGTTTAATTGATTGTTTTCCTTGATAAACTTGTTTAGTTAAATTGTTTTACTTAAACATTTTGAAAAAAAATTTAATTCCGCATTAAAGTTTTTAAACCCTATTCACCCCCCTCTAGGGTTGAAATCCGACCAACATATATTATGGAAATAAAATTTGGATAAATATAATGAGATATAAGTGGTCATAATTATGCTTTCAATTACGAGAGTGCCACGACACTTATAAGCCGTTAGATTAAAAGATAAACCGCTGATGATAAATCCTAACCACCATTTTATCTTTTTGATAGGAATTTTGTAATTTATTAATAGATGTTACATTGTAGTGAGCCCCTTCAAGTTTTTCTATAAGTAAAATTTATAGTCTTTTAGATTTATTTGTTAAAAAGAAAAAAAATGTATAAATACAAATTCTAACCTTACAAATAATGTGATTTCACAGGAAGAAAACATCATGCAAACAATTTTGGGTCTTCTTCGATTAACTTATTTTTATTATATAGTCTAAATGACAAAAAATAACAATATACTATAACACTCTATATTATTTTTTATTGACAAAAAATTATATATACAATATGCTAGTGGCTTATTTTGGTAAAAAAAGAAGTCATAAACCTTCATCAATTCTTCTTTAACAAATATCCCACTCCCCTCCGCACGAATCACACAAACCTCTATACTCACCCATATCATCTAACACGTGTCCTCATTTACCCCTTTAAGCTAACGTGGCACCCAAACACATCAAGTGCACTTACCCTCCAAGCCAACGTGACAACGAGTACACTTATTTCTCTACTCACCAAGTTCATTACAAATACTTGATCATTGCAGTATAGACAAACAAAGACAAGATAATCCACATGGAGATGGAAGTGTCAAGTGTGTAGGTATTAGGGGTGTTTTTGGCTTCGGTCATGTTAAAAATTAAAGTATCTAAATTCAAATCAAATGCAAAAATTTAGTTTCAATTTGGTTCAATTTTGGTTTCTTAGGGCTTGTTTGGTTGGAGTTTTTCAGTTAAAATTTAAAATTTATTTTGAAGTTGAATTTTTAAAAGAATGTTTTTAAATTCAATTTGTATTTGGTACAAAAAACTAAAACTGGTGGATGAAGAAAAACCTCATGAGAGAGAAAGTAAAACTCATTAAAAAATTCATAAAATAGTTACACTGGATCTTATTTTATAGATCTCGATAAATAGGTTTTAAATATATATATTTTATCTAATTCCAATTTTTGGATTTACAGTTATGGTATTTTAAATTTTTTAAAAGTTTTATGAGAGAAAAAATAAAGTGAATTTGGTTTTGGGAAGTGTGAAATGAGATTTTAAATTTGGTTTTAAAAATAAGTACCAAACAAGAATTTTTTTTACGAAAAACTTAAAGGTGTTTTTAAATGCTGTACCAAACAGCACCTTAATCTTCTAAACCCAAACTCAAACCAAATTTTTCTGTTCGGTTTTGGTTCGATTTTATTCGGTTTTGACATTTTTTTCCATAAATCAATTTAGCATAACAATGAAATATTAATAGTAATATATAAGATTGGTTCATATTCAAATTAAAGTCGTGGTTTTCAAGAAAAAAAATAGCAAACATATATAAACCATGTTATATATTTAATTACTATTTTATTTGTACATTTACAAGAATAAAACACATTAAATAAAATGATTGATTATATTACCATCATGTATTTAATTCAATAATAAGGGTACGCATTAATGATTGTTTTTTAAAAGGATTACAACATACAATTAATTAGGAATATAATCTTATAAAAGTCCCTATTTTTTGTATCATAATATATTTAATATGTACTTTAGAGTATATATTAGCAACTTTCATTTTCTTATACATAATTCGGTTTGGTTTGTTTCGGCTTTTGATTACCTATCCCTAAACCCGAACTAAACTATTTGGTTTTGGTTCGGTTTTCTCGTTTTTACTTTCGATTTATTTTCGTTTCGGGGGTTTTACAGATCGGTCTGTTTGGTGGAACAGTGGGTCAATCTATTATAATTTGGCTCGGTGGAAAGGTGGGTCCATGTAGCAATTTAAGAGCTTAATAATCAATCCCGATCCAAAATGTTAATTTTATCTTATCCTATTTTCTTATCGTGCACGTTAAAATAATTTTAAAGACTAATTAAAAGTGGTTCGTGTAAAAAAGTAATAAAACAACAGAAAATGTTAAAATTGTTTAAAATGTGGGTAAGTTGCATACATGAACATAATGTAAAACAAATTTGGTAGTGTTAATTATTACTTCTAAAAAAATCTTTTTGCCGTCCATTTCAACTTGGATATTAAGTAAACAAATAACTTTAACGACATTCGATATTATTTTAAAAAGGTTAAACTGACTAATGAAGTCAAAGTATATTATATTGTTATGTTTTCAGAAAGCTGGGTATAAGAACGAAGTGTAAAATACTTTATGGTATTGTCAGTTGGCTGGTTTATGCGATTGGTAATTGTTTTAACGATGATCTCTTACTAATTTGAATTAATATTGACCAACCCAAATGAGCAATTCCTCAGGACATATATTTGATATGCTAATGCAAATCTCTTAAGAACTGTGCTTAAGTTAATTATCTTAATTATGACTGTCCTTAAGTTAATTAATTTAAGGACCGTCTATTTCGAGAGGGTAAACAGATAAAAATTTTCATAAATTTTCATTAAAATACTCAATTAGGAAGTTGATTAACTTAAAAAATTGATATATATGCGCATTTTTAGACATTGAAATTTTAGATTTTTAACTAGTACACTTTCCGTTTGAGTTTTTTGATGAAATTTGGTGGAGATGATCTACTCATTATAGAGATCATCTTTGCCAAGATTTATGAAAAAATTCATCCGTTTACCTCTAGAAACGGTTGGTTCTTAAGTTAGCTAACTTAAGAACGATTCTTAAGAGAAGGGGACTGTGTATATATATCTATTTAAATCACAGTTATATCCTTTTGCTCAGCGCAAAACATTCCAATTTGTGATCTTGTGGTCTTCTTTACTATATTTGTATTTAGGGGGAATTAATCCATTTGTTAAGAAATAAATTATTTAGGATTTCATTTTTTAATTTTTTTTTATTGGTAAGGGTGTCATTTTATAGATTTTGTGATGCCCCAAATCCCGTTTTAATGATCAATCCTCCGGGACCTGATTAATCACAGGTGCCGTGCGCTGACGGCGGGTAAACAAATGACAATTCCTGAATATGTATATATATAACGCAACACTCGAAATTTAGATAACTAGATTTACATTCATATCATAATCGTAACATACATATTAAGTCCTGCATATGCAAGCAAAGCAACACAATGACAATCCTCCAATGAGGTCCCAGGTAATAAGTTTATAATCTCTAGATAACAAATACGTTATAATATTCGAAAAGTACAATTGACATCAATAAAACTTTAGGAGCAATGGTCCTTCAATCGTGAAGGACCCTCGACAATTTAACGGCACAGAGGCAAACTAGAAAGATGCGTCATTTCCTTCCTTTTCCTAGATAAGATCTCGCTGAAGTACCTATGTTGAAAATAGTGGGGTGAGTCAAACGGACTCAGTGGGAATTGCATATAACGAGTTACTTATGAAAACGGTACTTAGGAAATGTTAAAGTGATATCGTCGAGGCAAACTCCTTATCTGGTAATACCATATGGCACAATTTATTATTTGTACACCTCATATGCTTCGAGTCACTATCTCATCAATCCTCGCGATTAGCCAAGCGTACAACTAGGTCTGCATTTCATAGCGTTTCACCCATGCGGCAGTAAGGCCTTCCATTCGTTTCAGTGCACAGTTTCGGGTCTTGCACTTAGGAGATTGTGTCCCAACTTTCGGCCCTATCTAACGAGACCAAACCTCGGACCTATCATGGACTAGCGCCTATGTGTAATCTCAATGTATCATCAACTAGCTCATTTAAGGAGAAATTGTGCCACATACGTATTGTTTTCATATTCATATAATACAATATTTTCGTAACCAACAGGGGAAGTTTAATTCCAATAATTTAGACTAGTATCACAACCCATAGACAAGTATTTTATAATTTATAATCCACCACTTGAACCCCTGAAGTTAAGTTTAACATTAAGTAAAATTTACTAGCAAATAAGAGGTTCCAAGTGGGTTTTGTTGTAAATCAAATAGATAATTGAAATTTCTTGCCAAATCGTGTAATTTGAACAAAATCTAGTCCATAAGATTCAATAATTTCAATTTTAACATAAGAACCAAGCATAACCCAAGAAAATTAATGTAAAAAGCTAGGTTTTTGTCTAACATGCGATGAAATCATAATAAAACAATAATAAATAGCAAAAATAGCAAAAATAGGTTTTGGTATTAGATTCCCACCTCTACAAAGCTTTACTTCCGAATATGAAGGCTTGAAGATGCTTTTTCCTTAAAAACCTCAAACCGTAGAGCTTGTCAAACTTTAATGGAGGTGTGAGATGTAGACGATGATGGTGGAGGTATGTATACCAAAGCTTGGTTCAAGAAGATGAAAGCCTATTAAGCTCTTAAAATCCCCCTTTTAGTTAGCTCTTAATCCCCTCTCCCCGCCTTTGGAAGTGTATGCTTGAAAATGGGGAAGAAAGGATTTAAAACGGAGAGAAAATGAGTCAAACGTGATCAAAACCGACTATCAGATGTGTAACACTCGGTGTTTATAATGTAATTAAGTTTGATTTTATTTGCTTTGTGTGGGAAAGCTTTGTAATTGTATGAAAATTTTTAATATTGCCGCGTAAAAATCGATATCGTCCACCAAACATGCGAAATTCACCAAAAAATCATTTTTTTTTATCCTTTTTAAGTGATTTCAAAGCCATATGTTAGATATTGAACTATATTTTAAAAAGTACACCGGGTTCCGACAGGGGCCTGTTGGTAAATCGGTTAAAAAAAAGGGGTTATAAAGCTTTATTTCACTCATATTCACATTCTGCACTCTCTAAACTTAGAGTTAAGGTTCCTACACTTTCTCTCTCTAGAATTTCATTAAAAACAAAGCTCCAAAACTCGATTCAGCTTTGGGAAAAGTCGTTCTATGCGACGCGAGGATCAAGGTGACTTAGAAACTTTACGATTTCATCGAACGGGGCTTAGATTATCATCTACCTTTCTTCCCTTTCGCTATTAAATTTGAGATAGGGGTTTATACGTTTCCAAAACTCGATAATATAGTTTAAACTTATGATAATCATTTCGTTTGAACTATATTTGATTTAAATATTACAACATGATTAAGTAAATGATAGTTTATGACGTGTAAAGCCATAGGCATATAACTGGAAGCAAGATATGCCATTTACACTTGAGATATATATATATATATATATGTTGTTCGAATCATATGATATATTTTTTGGATGTATGGATGTTATTTGTTGATGTAATGATTAGTTTATGAATTATATACACTAAGGAATTGGATTGAAACTTGTAATAGTGTATACATGGCATAAGTTGTTTCAAATATTGATTCATTAACATGTTTATTTTTATTAATAATATAAAAATGTTTAAACTATGAATTTAGGAGTGAAATAATATATGCCATTTAAACTTGAGATTTAAGTATTGGTTTATCATTATGGTTGCCCTTGGGGGTTATATACAAAAGTATGAGAAAATGGGTTAATAAATGGTGGTGTGTACACCGCAAGGGACATAGATGAATGATTAATAGAGTTTGCATGGCATATGTTGTTTTAAGAATACATATAGAGCATGTTATGCACGAAATACATTATCTCTGCGTCAACCCGGGCTCTCGGCTACATTGAAGCTTTATTATATATCTCTGTTCAGATGCTACAAAGATTCTTATTTCTTATGAAAATTCATGGAGACTTCATTACTATTTTGATATCTTCTTGTCGGAGATGATTGGTTAATGGATTTCTTAGTAATGATTATATCAGGTCATCGATGAGCATGATAATATGAATTCTAATGAATATCTATCTGAATGGTGATTACCTGGATGGAAAATAAGTAGGGCCCGGTGCCTTTGGGTTGAAAATTCCTAAACCCTGGGGGAGCAGTGTTTGGCTGCCTATAAGCCATTGATGAGCAGCCTGGGAACATAGGCATTGGCAATGCACCATGGATCGAATCTTTTATATGGAATATGGACGGGTTGTTCCACTTCTTGTGTATAATGATGGTATGACACCTTGAGGCAATGGATTCTATAATATAATTCAAGTTCGGGTTCTCATCGACAAGAATTATGATTATATTACATTCTCTTTGAGCGAATAGCTTCTATAAGGTCATCTTGGCTTGGATTCTCATTGACACATATCATCAAGGTTTGGAAATGGGTTGACACAAAGGGAGGTAACCTGCATATACATGAGCATGCATTATTATGAATTAATTGTCTATAAAATGTTATAAATGATGATTGACTTGTATCTTGAAAATGTTTGCTTTGCATAAGATAACAAGTTAATAAATGTTTTCAAAGCTTTACCTTTTACCCCCCACTGTGCAACACACTCAACCCGTTTTTAATAAACCATTATAGGTACACAGGAGACGAGTGAGGCTGACAAAACGACAGGTGCATGGATGCAATAGAAAGCTCTGATACAGACTTGTTTTTGTTATACATATGTTTATACGGCAAGCCACGGCTAGCCTAAGTTCTGTATATGTTTAAATACATGTTGGCTTGGTTTTTGTATAACTTTTGGACATGTATATATATTTGTCAATGCCTGTTTTGTATTATCATCATCAGTATGAATATGAAGTGGTTATTTGACACGTGTGTGAAAACCCGCATTTTTTACACTGGCCCCCTTGGCGGCGATTCCCCGATTTCCCAATTCGTTTGAAAAATGGTTCATTTTATTATAGAGAAAAGATGACGGTTTATAAAAGGAATCAGAGTCACAAATTTGTTTTACTAAACAAACAAAAGTCTGTGTAAAAGAGGAATATTTACGAATTAAATGACCTCTTAAACACAATTAATGCGAAACCAGTTGATTCGAAGGTTTAAGGATTAATTTACTTATCAGGAAGGTGTTAGGCACCCAATTCGCCCTTTCTGTCTCTGAGTAGGATATACGTGTAATTATAATCGATTCGCATGCTTATTGATGTTATCACATATCAGCCCATAATTTTAGAAAAATGAGATTTTGGGGTGGGGATGGAAAGCATGTGCTTCGTATTTCACCCTTTGATTTTAAAAATCAGTGTGTGTATATGATTTGAAAAATGATTTTGATAATCATAAATAACAAAATAGGTGTTTTTGGTAAAGCTTAGGGCTTTTTAGAAGCTAATTCAATTTGAAATAAGATATCCGGCAATCCTCGAGATTCGTTCATCAATAGTGTACCATAGTTTAATTACTTAAACCGGCATTGGCGAATCCAGTACTCTTATATTGGATATTATATTTAGGTAAGCACTGCGATTTATAGATTAAACCGGGTACAAACGTGTATTGATTACTTCGTGAATCGAGGCTGATAAAACTAGGATTTTATAAAATTGACTGATAAAAATATGTTTTAAAAATGGTTACAGCACCTTCCACGCCTTTGGTTTTGAAAACAGGGTTTAAATACGAAATTTGAATTGATTTTGAGATAAACAACAATTTTTACATGCGATTGATCAATTATAACTGATAAAATAAAGACGGATAAAAAATTAAAGCCGAAATAAAATAATAGATACCTAAGAGCCTTGAAAATATCATAATACTATTTTAGACCACTGTTTCTGAAGTTCCAAAGCTGATGCTTTAAATGGGGTCTGTGCAGGTGTATTTATATTTGTAGAATAATTAATGGGTTGGGCCTAGAATTGTTTGTCCGCGGACAAACATCATTGGATGTGTGTCCACATAACACACAATTAAGGGGAATTTTTAAAAGTAATTCGTCGTTGCTTAATTCCGCGCTTAAATGCAATAAAATCCTACATTTTCGTAAAATAATTAAATTAGTATAGCGAATAAGTAGAGGTCAATCCAAATTCAAGTTAATACCTTAAAAGTGTGAAAGTTTGTCGAAATCCAATATTTTAGGAATCTAGATTAATTTTTTTAAAAAAATTGATTTTTAAAATTATCTAAACTAAGAAACTAACTAATTAAACTCAACTAATTAAACAAAGAAAGCAAACAATTAATAAATAATAAGAAATACCAAGGAAAGAGAATACACCTCCATGGATATGTGTCGCATGGACACACATCCAAGGATATTTGTCTGCGGACAAACACCTTAGTTTTGTCCACGGACAAACCCAGTTTATTGTGCGACAGTTTTTGCAATTTCGGCCAAATAAAACATTGGATTGATTTGATTTTTAAGATATTGTTATCCATGTTAAGACCTACCTACTGATCGAATTTCATAATTTTTAGACATTTAGAAGGCCTCCATTTGATTTTTGGAGCGGAATTCCATTTTTTTAATTCCCCTGAGATTCAGCTGTCGGATTGGGCTAATTTTTGAGTATGTTATTCTCCATTGTATTATTTATGAACCCACAAAATTTCAAGATTTTAGGAATTCGAAAAGTAACAATATTAAAAAACCGACGAAATTGGCTTGGTGATGTTTGTCCGCGGACAAACTCCCGTAAGGGGTTTGTCCCCACACCACACATGGTGTGTGTCATGAGGACACACATCCCAAGAAGTGTGTTCCCACACCACATGCCTTTTGTGTTGTGGGGACACACCATTTGGGAGGTGTGCCCGTGGGCGATTTTTTGCGATTTACGTTAAATTGCTTATTGGATCAATTTGATTTTTAATCATATTATTACCCATAATACAACCTGTCTACTAACCAAATTTAAGTTCATTTGGACTTCGGGAAGGTCCCTTTTGATTACCCGAAGTGAACTCTCGATTTTTTAAATTTTTGGAGATCCGGCCGTCGGATCGAGCTGATTGTCCGATATGTGTCTTTTTATGACAATGTTTAACAACTCTTAAATTTTGAGGATGATCATAAATGGGGAACTCTCCTTTCATAAGTTTATAGGAGTTTTGACGGTTTTCGGTTACGACAGTTTCTGGTAATTCTTGTAACTTCTCGTTCGGGTGTCCTTTTGGCTTCTTTCTTTGACCTATATTACATGTATATAGTATGTATGTATCTAGGAATGCTCGTGCATACATGCATATTCATTTTCTTAGAAATCACGCAAAATAAGGTATTCATTTTCTTGGCCTAGGTTCTTTGTGAAGTAAAGAAACTAGGTCGATAACGAGAACTCATCATTTTGCGGCACTCGCATAAATCACAAGTGATATTTTGAAAGTGATTTTATGCAAATGATGTCTTGGTATGCTGTTTATTTCTGTTAGGGATGGATATGTGATTTCTGGACTGTTCGAGACATGTCATGTGTTTTGCTGTGACTTTGATCTGCTATACTCCCACTGGCAGGGACATCTTTGTCAACTATTTTTTTTTGAACTGATGTACTCCCATAAGTAGGGACGGTTTTGTCAACAATTCTTATTCTTGTGTTGAACTAATATACTCCCATAGGCAGGGACGGTTTCGTTAACAATTTTGTTAAACTAATATACTCCCATAGGCAGGGACAATTCCGTTAACAATTCTGATTTGGTGTTGAGTTGATGTACTCTCACTGGCCGGGACAATTCTGTCAATGATTTTGTTATTTTGTTAAACTGATGCACTCCCATAGACAAGGATGATTCCATTAACAATTTTGATTCAGGTGTTGAGCTAATGTACTCCTACAGGTAGGGACAATCTTATCAACAATTCTAATTCTGGCGTTGAGCTGATGTACTCCCACAGGCAGGGACGGTTCTGTCAACAATTTGCTATCTTGTTAAACTGATGTACTCCTATAGGCAGGGACAGTTCTGTTAAAAATTTTGATTCTGGTGTTGAGCTGATGAACTCCAATAGGCAGGGACGATTTTGTCAACGATTTGCTATCTTGTTAAACTGATGTATTTCCACAGGCAGCGATGGTTCTGTTAGCAATTCTAATTCTGGTGTTGAGCTGATATATTCTGATAGGCAGGGACGGTTCTATCAACGATTTGCTATTTTGTTAAACTGATGTACTCTCCCACAGGCATGGATGGTTCCATTAACAATTCTGATTTGGTGTTGAGCTGATGCATTCCCATAGGCAGGGACGGTTCTCTAAACAATTTGCTTATTTGTTAAACTGATGTACTCCCACAGGCAGGGACGGTCTCGTTAACAATTTTAAGTCGGTTAGCTTGAAAGGGTGAGGGCAGATAGTCTGCTGGGGATTTTATTTTGGTTTTTCCAGGTTGCATTTTGTATATGCTGGGGATATGAGAACTTATACTGGCTAGGATAAAGGTTGATATGAGAGTTGATGATCTGCTGGGGGAGGTAACTCCTACCGGCTTGGATAAGGGCTGATGAGAGGGTTGATGATTTGCTGGGGAAATGAGAACTCTTACCGGCTAGGATAAAGGCTGTTATGAGAGATGATGATATACTGAGGAGGTGACAGTCTCTGAGAAGACATAAAAAGATAAAAAGAAAGTTTTGGTGTGATCTATTTTTTAAAGAAAAACAAGAACTTTTGGCTGACTTCATTATTCTTTGAGAAAGAATTGAGTTACGTTCTCTCAGTTCTCGAACCTCGTGCATGAGTGGGTCTTAGAAGGATTACCGATGTTCTACATTTTTTATGAGTGGGTGTGGATTACCCAAGACTGGCTTGATTCTTGCGAGAGGCGGAGGGCTTTTAGTTGCTAACCTATTGATTATGTTGGCTTGATTCTACCTTTTAGTTGCATAATTTTTTGGTCATACTGATGGGACAACCACAAGGTCTTGATGGTATGGGTAGGGCACCTTTAGTGCAAATTGGGAGTCTAGTTTATGGAGAGTTGTTTGGGTCTTCCCACTGATACCCTCGGTGCATATACCATCTACATCTTCAATGCGTATGAATGATGATGGAGAGGTTAATCTTCGAAGAGTTGTTCGAGTCTTCTTGTTGACACCATCAGCGCGTGTTTCCTCGGCACCTTCAGTGTATGTACCCTCAGAACCCTTAATGTAATTAAGTTTTATTTTGTTTGCTTTGTGTGGGAAAGCGTTATAATTGTATGAAAAATTTTAATATTCCCGCGTATAAATCAATATCGTCAACCCAACTCGAAAAATTCACCAATATTTTTTTTTATCCTAGTTAAGTTGTGACGCCCCGAATCCTGTTCTGAGATTTTCACCTCCTGGACTCGGTTAATCACGGAAGCCGTGTGCGACGGTTGGTTTAAAAATATAAAATCCACAACTTTTAAAAACTTTTCTTAAATAAAATGTCCCATTAAAAATCCCATTTTTACAAAATTCTGGCATGTGGAGCTTAGTTAAATAAAAATCAAACCTGTGAGATTTATAAAGCACACTTTCACAATTACAATCATATCCAACTCCACATATATAAAAACCATTTATACAAATTCATAGTCCATTACCTAAAATAATTGTAAAGTCAATACATAATTACAAAGAGTTTAACATAACAAAAGTTTATATACGACATAGTTCTTGGTTCAAGGACTACAAAAGTTATCAGACATCAGAGGCTATTAGACTCGTAAACCACACGCCAATCTCTGAGGCTTGACTTGCAAAACTGTTTAGAAAACGGGATGAGCCAAATTCGGGTTTAGTGGGAATTATATAGGTTTTATATATAAAATAATTGTTTTACGCTAATGCAGTAGTTTGAAAACCATGCAGTGTAATACAACTCACACACCCGTGCGTGCAAATCCCACTAGGAATCCTATCCTAGTCACCCGGAAGCTAATTATTCGATCAACCTATTCCGTCCCTAGACTTCCCATAGAATACCCTAAGTCAATTCTCACATCACTAGGGAATCGTGGATATAAAACTACTTCAGCACAAACTCTAATTTCCTAAGGTTTGACATACTACGTGGATTCACTCTCGAGTGTAACTCAATGCTATAAAATGCTATTCAGTACCTATAATGTAAGTTGTGACTATTGGCCAAGTATCCATTACTTTCTCTTTAATTATAGTACGTTATGGGTTCTATACTTGGCCATTTACAAGGCTTTACCACTAGCTCGTCCTCACAACCAAACCACGTTCTCATGCTCGTATACCATATTTCTATGGCCATTGGCTGATAATACTTTCCACTTTATGTGTTGGTACATTGTGAGTGGCCAATGCTTTCCTACGTATATTATGTTCTGTATGATGGTATCTTCATCGTTCTTACAAAAGTTACACTCGTCCGAGGCAATATATAATAAACCATGCCATACAAGATATGATAAGATATAATAATAATGATAATATAAGTAATACATATCCACAACACATCGATCCGTATCATATCTTTAGTATAGTGCCTCAGTTTCTCCCCACAGTCGTCTCGGCCCAAAGCAATAGATCCCAAAGGCTCCGAGGCTTTTGTCCATGTCTTCTCCAAGTGGGGAGTGGCTCAGGGATTTGATTCTCCAGGTAAGTCATTTGCAGATAACCCACGCGACGGTCAGTTTCTCAGGGACAACACTCCGAATAGTTAATGAGGAGAACACCTCATACAAGCCACAACGACACTATGAAAAGAACTACACTAGGTGATACCCTAGTAGGGTGATGATCATTGGTAGCCCAACTACTTCCCGGGAAACTCACCATTGGGTAAGTAGTGGGACACGGGACTTACTCCGCTTGCCGGGAAAACTCATTGAACCAAGAATACATAGTCCCATGGGAAGGCAAAATAGAAAGAGTGAGCTCTCCTTTGTGGGCAACCACAACCACCGGCGGAGTCACCGACTTCATTTTTCCCATGCACGGTTTAGGGATTTTCACCCATGGGCAACAATAGGCTGCCCATCTTCGAGTCACCGGGAGCTACCCGATGCCGGTCAATCATATCCAGCCCATATGTGTGATCACAATAACAAACATCATATTTATTCATTTCTCACAATGAATATCATCATCATCATTAATCATACATCACACATATGGCTAATCATCATATATATAATCATACAATCGCCCACTATCCATTTATCATCATTAACATCACCATTAATCATTTTTATAAGCGTATTCATCACTCGTATACTCCATACATTTATCGTCACGTGATTATTCACATTATAAGGCCAACTAGTTCATTATTAATGTCATTATGTTTTATGCATATCAAATTAATGCCGTATGTGTTTTATAATGATACTCACGTCATCCTATCAAGCCAAATGTTGGTTATTATGATTCTAGCTCATCCGGTATATCCATGGCAAAATCAACTACATGTACTTAGAGCCACGACCATCTATAATCTGCCAAACCAAGGTGTTGACCTAAGGTCTTAATCTTATTTTGATAATAACAATAAATCAATCATGTGTAATTTAACATGTTTCTTGATATAAGTATACAGTTCATTTACTTGGAAAATTCAAGAAAACCATGACAAGGATCACTCTTTCACTATTCGATCATTGGACAAGACAAGGAAGATCAAATCTCTCAATGCAAATTATGAAGTACAAAGGATCAAAAGATTATATGAAAAGCTCTAAGGAAAAAGCTTCAAATGAAAATGAATCCGAAGAAACAAATCAAAGTATTTGAAGACTCGTTAATTCAGTAATTAAATGAGTGCTTAAGATTTATGTAAAGTTACTTTATTGATCAAATCCCTATAGTTCAAATGTATTCATGCATATTTTAAAGATTAATTCAAACAAGCTTGAAATTGAATTTATTTGAAAAAACATCATTTTACAAAGACTGAGTTTCAAAATAAATTCATATTAATTTTAAATGATCATATTTTAAGCTCTAATAAAAATAGGTATCTTAGAAACATATCTTTGAGGTTCAAAAATCATTAGAATTTTATTTGGAACAAAATTGTCAAATTGCAAAAATATTTTTATTTTACATTTAAAATTCGCTCAATTTTCGCACAATTTTGATCTAACGGTAAGATGGAGGCCTTCCCTGACTCCGATCATTTTAATATTTTATAGTAGTTAGACAACATCTCTTAGAACTTTTGACTAAAATTTGAGCATGATCCAACGGTCAAATTGGGAGAAATTATTAAAATAAATTTGAATTTTTTGTCAAAACTAGCTGTTGGAAAGTTTGAAAATGTATACCTTTAACCCAAAACCTTTCTTAATCATCCCCAATGGCCATATGGTTTTGAAAGCTATATATATGAGGTCTTAGACATGTTTTAACATACCTTGAATCATTCTAATACTCTATTATTCATATATTCAAATATACAAAGATCAAAGAACACATTTTGATCAATCTCATCTTTTGAGCTATATATATTTTTTTAAATCTTGATAACTCTAGTGTGAGCTTCATTTGTAATCTTCAAATACACTTGAGAGTTATTGTACTGGTGCGTATCACCACAAACAATTCATTCTTTATTTCAAAAGAGAGTTTGTCTTTTTGTAGAGTAAGAGAGCATATCTTATGAGAAGTGTAGTGCGTATAACTACATTGTGAGTGTTGCGTGCATAACAACATTTGTATTGAGGTTTGATCTTCACCCGAAGAAGATTGAATAGTGGAAATTCTCGGGGAACTAACCGAGTGCGGACGCATGGTTTAGGAAACCGAACCGTGAGGACAAAAAGTCTCGAATTTCAAATTGGTTTTATCATTCTAAACTCAAGCTCTCTTTTTATTATTATATTATTACTTGTATTTTGAGATTGCTTATTTGCTTATCTTGGGATTCATTACTTGAAATTTATTATTTCCTTGATATTATTGCTTAGCTAAGTTGCTTTGCTTAATTATTTTAAAAACGTTTTATGTAACACCCGTAGGGTAAATGCACCATATTATCTTTGGTTTTGCAATTTTTATGTTCTAGACGCAATTTTTATTTTCTAGACGCCAGAGCATGCTCGGATAGTATCCGAATATAGGGAATGTTTCCGCACTCTTTTATAGGTGTCATTGCATTCATCTTTTAGGTTAGAAAGATTCATCTTAAGTGTTCTAGTCGAAATTCGCGAAATTTCACATTTTAAACTTATATATACTATATATTCATGTACTTGACAGATGTGATATAGACCTGGTCGCGGTGTCTTGACATCGTGTATATTACGTTGTATACATATATTCATGACTTATGAACAAGGATTTCTCATAATTTTTTTTTAATATAAAGGATCACTCTATATATATATATGTTTTCCTTACCAAATCCTATAGTTCCTACTGGGCCCGTTTGGCTCACAGTTTTTCCTATGCAGGTACTTTTAAGGATGGGACGGGAAGAGCTGATAAGGGAAAGGCCGACAAATCTTAGTCTCCTCTGATACTGTATAGTATGAAGGCCTTTCACTACGGAAAGGCTATGTTACCAACCTTGTTGTAGCATAACTAGATGTGTATTAACTTAGGCATGTTTGTATAATCTATGTAGCTTACTTGAAGTTGTGGAGACTTTGCTACTTATTATTGTTCTGTTGATCTATGTATATATTTTATGGATATTCATTCTTCTTCTATATTTTTCTTATTGTTAATGTATGGTAGAGTTGGAGGAACATGTTTATTGTTTAGTGCTATCCTGTTGTGGACGAGTGACTTACATTTTAGTCAACCGGTGCGCAACGGTACAGACTGATTTGTAAGGCACGAGCTAATAGGAGGATAAACTACATTTCTAGCATGTTCCCATGTGATGGCGTTATTTGTGCTTGGTCATTGCATATTTTTCTTATCCTGCTATAATTACTTAATTTAGACTCACTTCCGCAGTCGCGTACGGCTCCGTGACCAACCGTGTTCCGGAGATTCTTCCTCTCAATGGAACTCGGGGCATCACATTTTAATTTCGCATTAAGTTTTTTAAAACCCTATTCACCCCCCTCTAGGTTTGTTTTCCGACCAACACAAGGTAATAACATTTCTAGGGTATATTGAAGTAGTATTATCATTACCAATCTTTAATATCTTCTACATAAAGTTCTAGACTCGAAAGTCATCACGTACGGTTCCCCTCTAAGGGTTTTTGGGGCAAACCTCAAGGGAAATGCTCAACATCCTCAACTAATGACATATCTACGTATACTTACCATCTATAGCTCCTAATCAATCATTTTATATGCACAAAATCCAAAACCCCCAATTTATAAGTCATACGGATGACTACGAAGTGGTTTTCACATGAATATCTAGGTACGCATGCTAAATCGTGGAACTATGTGATCAATCACGTTGTAGGAGTGATAATCTATCAATATCTATCACTAATCTAAGAATTATCTAGTCTAAACCCTAACAGATGCAAACAACACATGCTTTTGATCAAAATCCCCAATTTGAGTTCAAAACTCTAATTCAACGAGTAATAATTTAAGAAACATGTTTAGTACTAGTGTTCCCACCTTAGACAAGCCGAGTCCGCGAGTTGATGATGTGCAAAAGTCTAATCGCCAAACCCTAACTCCAAGCTCGAGCTCCAATGGTTGAAGAAGGTGGAGAAGATGATGAATAGTAAATGAGAAGGTGATTTGGGGATCAAATCTTGAATAAGGGATGAGAGATGTGTATAATATCTTGTTTCTCTCTCTAGAGCTCTCTAGACTCTCCCTCACTCCCTTTGATGTTGTGTGTTCGAAAATGGGGTTGTAGGGGTGTTAAATGGCTTAAAAACGGGTTAAATATGCTTAAAAATGAAATTCAGGCGAACCATGATCGATCATGAACCATTCTAGAACTCCTCTGGAGGACCATGATCGATCATGGAAGTCACTACAGCAGCAAATGACTTTCTGAGCCCAAAACGAACCTTAAAATGGCTGAATCTTGACTTGGTCCAAACACGAAAGTTGTAAAGGATAAAACAATGAAGACTTAGCCATAAACAGAGAGTCGTTTGAATATCGGATGAAGAAGTTATGACCTCTTAAAAATGACTAAAAATTGACGAATCACGAAAAGTCGAAACACGCGATTATCGCCTCGGTTTTAACCCGAACCACTCGAACAACATAATGATTGCTCTCTCAAACTTAATATGTCTACCATGACATGCTATAAGTATCACGTCAACTACAAAGGCTCGGAACCCAATGCTCGCTCTCTAATGGAAATTAAGCCATATCCAAGCTTAAGAGAAGCTCAACACGAAAAACGGAACATATGGTATTATATAAGTGATTCCAAAGCCATATGTTAGATATTGAACTATATTTTAAAAAGTGCACGGGAGTTCCCACAGGGGCTTGTTGGTAAGTCGGTTACAAAAATAAAAAAGGGTTCTAGAGCCTTCTTTCACTCGAATACCTTCTCCACTCTCTAAACTTAGAATTAAGGTTTATACACTTTCTCTCTAGAATTTCATCAAAACCAAAGCCCCGGAACTTCATTCGGCTTTGGGGAAAGTCGTTTTACGCGATGTGAGGATCGAGGTAACTTAGAAACTTTGGGATTTCATCGAACGGGGCTTAGATTATTATCTCTTTTTCTTCATTTTCGCTATTAAATTTGAGGTAGGGGTTTATACGTTTCCAAAACTCGATAATATGGTTTAAATTTATGATAATCATTTAGTTTGAACCATATTTGGTTTAAATATTATAAGATGATTAAGTAAATGATAGTTTATGATGTGTAAAGTCATAAGCATGTAACTTGAAGCAAGATATGCCATTTACACTTAATATATATGTTATTCGATTCATATGATATATTCCTTGGATGTATGGATGTTATTTGTTGATGTAATGATTAGTTGATGAATTATATACTCCAAAGAATATGGATTGAAACTTGTTATAGTGTATATGTCATAAGTTGTTTCAAATATTCATTTATTAGCATGTTTATTTTTATTAATAATATAAAAATGTTTAAACTATGAATTCAAGAGTGAAGTAATATATGCCATTTAAACTCGAGATTTAAGTATTGGTTGATCGTTATGGTTGTCCTTGGGGGTATATACAAAAGTATGAGAAAAATGGATTGATAAATGGTTGTGTATACACCGCAAGGGACATAGATGAATGATTAATAGAGTTTGCATGGCATATGTTGTTTTTAGAATACATATAGAGCATGTTATGCATGAAATATATTATCTTGGCATCAACCCAGGCTCCTCTCGGCTACATTAAAGCTTCATTATATATCATTGTTCGGATGCTACAAAAATTCTTATTTCTTATGGCAATTCATGGAGATTTCATTACTATCTTGATATCTTCTTGTTGGAGATGATCAGTTAACGGATTTCTTGGCAATGATTATATCTGGTCATGGATGACAATGATGATATGAATTTCATATGAATATCTATCTGAATGGTGATTGCCTAGATGGAAAATAAGTAGGGTCTGGTGCCCTTAGGTTGAAAATCCCTAAACTCCCGGGGAGCAATATTTGGCCGCCTATAAGCCACCGATGAGTAACCTGGGAACATAGGCATTAGTAACGCACCATGGATTGAATATTTTCTATAAAATATGACGGGTTGTTCCCCTTTCTATGTATGATGATGGTATGACACCTTGAGGCAATGTATTATATAATGTAATTCCAATTCAAGTTCTCATCGACAAGAATTGTGATTATATTACATTCTCTTTGAGTGAATGGGTTTTATAAGGTCATCTTGGCTTGGATTCTCATTGGCACGTATCATCAAGGTTTGAAAATAGGTTGACACAAATGGAGGTAACCTGCATATACATGAGTATGCATTATTATGAACTAATTGTCTATAAAATGTTACAAATGATGATTGACTTATAACTTGAAAATGTTTACTTTGTATAAGATAACAAGTTAAGAAATGTTTTCAAAGCTTTACCTTTTACCCCCACTGAGTGACACGCTTAGCCAGTTTTTAATAAACCATTACAGGTACACAGGAGACAAGTGAGGCTAACAAAACGACAGGTGCGGGGATGCAATATAAAGCTTTGATACATACTTGTTTTTGTTGTACATATATTTATACGGCAAGCCACGGTTAGCCTAAGTTCTGTATATGTTTAAGTATATGTTGACTTGATTTTTGTATAACTTTTGGACACACATATATATTTGTTACACACCTATTTTGTATTATCATCTTCGGTATGAATATGAAGTGGTTGTTTGATACGTGTTATCTGAGTTCACTACTTGTTTTAGACCCATTTTAGCTAGTCTAAGGTGGGTTAGTGACACTACTGGCCTTAGTTGCAAGGGTAATCGTGTTAATTAAGGCAGGGGTGTTATAAGATGTACCATGATCGATCATGAAGTCCACTGCTAGCACTGGCATTTTTGAATCTGGAGCATTGTTCGTAATTCTGTCATAACTTTTCACTCGGAATTCTAATTTTGGTGATCTTTATGTCCATTAAAAACTAATTCAAAGATCTACAACTTCATCAGAGAAAGTCTTCCCAAATTTTGGATGAATAATTCCTAGAAATTTGTCAAATATAGTTTGTTACCATAGTGCTACCGAATGATCGGATTTCGTTAAGCGGCCTACTTCGCATGTTATTTCGACCCAAGAGGAATATGAATTGGCCTTTGGTCCAAACATGAAAGTTGTAGAATGGGTCAAAACCTAGGCATAATCACAAACAAAGACTTATTCGGATAAAAACCGAAGAAATTACGAGCTAAATTTAAGTAATCGTGTGAAGTGAAAATATGCGATTAACATCCTGATTTCAATTCGGACCATCCGAATTATGAAACTATCTCTCTCGCAAACTTAATAGAACTATGATTACACATTAGAAGTATTGGACCAACTAAGAAAGGTACGAAACCAAAAGTTCATGCTTTGATGGAGATTAGGCCTTCACTAAGCTTAAAAGATAGATTAACTCGAAAATAGAAGAACGGGGTATTATAGATACTGTATCTGCTTCTAACGAATACTTTGATATTGTATGTGTGACCAAAAAATACTAGTATCACTATGCACATATATTAATTTTATTGGTTATAGACAAGCACAAAATTGGAGGATAAACAACCCAAAATTGTACTGGTGAAAAAGGCAGTGACAATGCCACCAAAACAGAGAAATTCCGTCCCCTCAGTACACTGCTGCGCATGCGAAGGTCGTGTGGTTAAAAAAGAGATTCTTGGAGAAGAATATGAGAAGTAGGAATACAGTGATGATGGCCTAAAGGGTGAGGTGGGGATGAGAGAGAAAGAAGGAGATAAATACATTTTTAGAAGTCAACACTATAAAATTGAAATAGTAACATATAGCGAGATAAATACATTTAATTTTGATGCTAGGTACATGTGGGTGTAAACAATTTATCTTAAAAATGAAGTGTTTTTTAATGTCTTCTTAAATTATGTGTAAAACATGTCGGACTGCCAACTATGACCGTTTGAGTTGATAAGAATTGAATAATTTACTTAGAAGGCTTAATTCGAATTCCGCTATCACTACTTTCTTTCTTGCTAATGTTTGTGACATGCCATGGTCCCTCAACTTTTCCTTACCAAAAATAATAATTTAAGTTTGCTTTTAAATTTAAATTTTAAGCTTTTCATTTAAAGAAAGAACTAGTTCACAAGAGTTTTTCTTTTGTTAATTTAAACTGGGCCAACCAAGTTAGGCTCAAAAAATTAGGGGCACTAATATAAGGAGGGCGAACCCAATTGGCACATCATTTTTATCTTTCATATCGAATAGAAGTTTGTTCAACATTATTATTAAAATGTAAAATTAATGTTTGTGTCTTGTACTTTTTAATCTAGAATTAAATTAAAATTCAGCATTCAACTTTAAGAGACAAGTGTTGCCTTGAATACTTAATTTAATTTAAAAAAAAACTATTCCAATCCTACTATTTTTATTCATTAAGTTTATTTAATAAGAGCAAATCATAATTTGTATTTATTTAGCATTATAGTCAAACCAATTAAATATATTTTTTAGAGTTTTAGTTTAACTAACCATTCATTACGAGTTTTTGTTTATTCTTAAAATTCAATTTAGGATAACAAAAACCCCTTAACTATTTTTTTGCTTTTTTTGAATAACCCTCCCCTCCCGAGTCTATTTTATTGAAAAAAATAAAAATAAAAAATTGAAAGTAAGCCACAAAAGAAATGGCGCTGTTTCACAGGTGAGGGGCTAACCCTAAATCCCTTTATTCCACAAGTGTGTTTATCAAAAATCTGAAAATCGAACAAATGAACAAAACCGATCTATTGCAAATTGAAAATTTTAAACTAAAAAAAAACCAAAACCAAAATAAAAAACCGAAACTAAAATCGAATAATTGGGGCAGTTCGGGTTCAGGTTCGGTTTGACTAGGGGTGGCAAAAAAATCGAACCCGACGGGTTTTCGACCCGATCCGACCCGGATGAAGCGGGTTTGGGACGGGTTTTTTAAGGGCCGAGCGGGTTTAGTATTTGAAAAAAAAAATCGAACTGGGTTCAAGTTTCACCATTAAAAACTCGCCCTGACCTGTCCCGTATATATAGGGTGGGTTTCACCATATATACACACTTAATTTATAAGAAACCCTAGACTAAAGGAGTAAATTTAGACTACTCAGTATCAATATTCTAATTTCTCTTCCTCACAGTCACAGCACCGCCTCCCTCCGCCGCTCCTCAAAGCGCTGCCTTCTCTTCTTCCTCACGGCACTGCCTCTTCTTCTTCCTTACAGCGCCGCCTCCCTCCTCCTCTAAGAATGTATATGGAACAAATTTCACCCAAAATCCAAGAATTAATTAAGCACTAGATTTGTTCTAATCTTAAAGATAAGTTCTCTTTCTCTATACATATATACATACACATATACATATACATATATATATATATATACTAGACTAACATGCACAGGCGATGCATGTCCTATTTAGATATATTTAGGGATGGTTATAAAATCTAATCTTGTAGATTTCCGACCTGGCTCGGCCCTGATGAGGCGGTTTTTTTTGACCACTGGTTGGGTTTGAGTTTCAAACAAAAATAACTTAGAACGGATTCGGGGTGGGTTAGGGTTTTACATCTAAAAAACCCGACCTGGCCCTACCAGCATACATCTATCTATATATATATATATAACTATGTTATATAGTACCACGTCGGCACGCTCTAGCTCAATCTCTCCCTCCTCCTCTTAATACTTTCTAAGTAAATGTGTTCTCATTATTTTCTTTGCATGTAATTTATTTTTATGATTATTTAAAATATAGTGAAAAACTGTTGAAATATATTTAATTTTGCTCGATTTAATCTCTTGTATAGTTGAGTTGGCAATATTTGGTTAAAATTAGGATGAATTTTGTTTTTTTATTTGATTTGGCAAGATTTAGTTAAAATTCAGAGTGGGCCAAGTTCAGGTTTTAATATATTTATACGGAGCAGGTTTGGGTTTCAAAAACACAATTTGCATTGGGTTTGGGCAGGCTATTGTTACTATTGGTCGGGTTTGGTATTGGTCAAACTTGTCCATACCTGATCTATTGCCATCTCTAAATATATCTAATTAAAACAAAAATATAAAACAAAGATATTAAACGGTCTAATGGTTAAGCAACATATTATATTGTCAAATGTCCCAAGTTCAAAAACTCTTGCAAACACATTTTTTTAATGAAAAAAGAAATCAAAGGAGGTAAAATAGGCAATTTAAAAGTCTGACATAGCTTTACGGCAGTTGAAATTGGTTTTGGCATTTTCTGTTTTGTTTAAATATGTGAACCGATTGTGTATATATGCTTGATTGAAATTGGTCTTGACATTCTCTGTTTTGTTTAAATCTGTGTACCAATTGTGTATATATTCTTGATATATATAGACAGATCTGTTTGTAGGGTTTGCTGGGGAATAAACTGAAAATCTGCATATTTATGCTATAATTTTGTTTTCTTCAAGGAGATGTATTGTGGCTAAAGATGTATATATTTATATTTGTTTGTATAGATTTTAGTTTTAGTTTGATTTGTAATTGAGCCATTGAATTAAGCGGTGTGGCCCAATTTAAAATTAATTCAGGAGGGGTTCAAGTTTTGAAAAATTAATTAATTTAAGGCGAGGCAGGTTCAAGCGAGTTTGGGGTAGAGTTATTTATGTGCGAGTCGGATTTGGAATTTGACGAACCGGTCCCGTTGCCATTCGTTACTGAAACTTAAAAGAAAACAAGAAAGACAAAATACCTAATTTCATTAACCACTAACTTCTCCGTTCTCACCAACACAGCCGCAGCTCTCTCTCACTTTCAGACCAGTGCCGCACTGCCCCGCTCTCTCTCTCTCACCCCCGCAGGCCGCAGCTCGTCCGCTCATCGCCTCGTCCTCAGGCGGTCAGACCTGGTCTCCATTTGTGGGTAAAGCTTTTTAATTCTTAGTTTGATGAACCCTTAGTTTGATGAACTTGCAATTTTTTTGTATAGATTTGAACTAAATCTTAGTTTGACAAATCCTCAGACCTGGTCTCCATTTGTGTTTGATCTGAAATGTGTTTGTGTTTGATCTGATGCCTCTTTATGCTTCAAGTTATGATTTCAAATCTGATGCCTCTTTATATTATATTTGAATAATTTATGGCTAGAGAAAAGTAAGTTAATAATTTTATATGCATACCAAACATCATGTTAAACATTGTCAATTTGTTGAATTGATTACTTGGATTTTATATGTAACTGTTACTTGTCTCATGTTAGACCTAACAAGGCCGATTGCGAGATATATCATATATGCGATGCTGCCAAAAATTAAAATTGGCAAGATTTCCTATATATACCATACTGTTTGATCCCTTACTTGAACAAGGTGTTTAAAATGTTGAGATTTTGCATAAGCTATAACAAAAGTTGTTATCGTAACAAGGGTATGTACAAATACGTTGCACACCCTCGAGATAATACCTCATTTCGTGTTAGTTTTACTATTCACAGGGGAAAAAAAGGTGCTAGCTAGTGATATTGAAATGTTTTGAGAGTATAAGCTGACTTTCAAGTTTATAGTTTTTGTTCGAACTTAGAACCATTCAAAAGAAGTAAAGAACAAAAGAGAATGACTTAAAACAGTGCATTTTAACTAACAACTCTAAGTAATTCTTAGCTGGTCAATGAAATAATTTCTGAATGAAGAAGTTGGATTTCTTATTTCTTTTTAGGTAAACATATTTTAATAAAACCAAATAAATGAGAGATATATATTCTTTTTGTGTGCTCTTGTAATTTACAAATTATTGCAATAGATGGAAAGCAGTAAAAGAATTATTGCAAGCAGTTTTTGTGGAGTTTTTGAGCTGTTTCATGGACTGTTTTTTAACAGTTTCAGTGCATTTTAAAGCAATTTTATAAGCATATTTTAAGCTGTTTTTTTTGGCATTTTTATAAGCAGATTTTAGTGCTGTTTTTTTTGGCATTTTTATAAGCAGATTTTAGTGCAGTTTTTTGTACAGTTTTAGTGCGCTTTTTAAAAAAAATGCTGTTTTTAACAATATAAAAAAACCGAATGAGACCGAATCGGACCGAAACCGAATAATTTGGGGAGGGTTTGGGTTTCACAGGTATGAAAACCGAAACCGAACTATAAAGTTTGGGGAGGGTTTGGGGTACCCCAATCTCTACCCCGACCGAAACCGAAAACACCATTTCCACTCGAATTCCCTCCGTCTCTGGCTGTCTTCTCTTTCGGTCATCTCCCCTCTCTATTTTCCACTCTTTTCAGGTTAGTTTTCTCTCTCTCTATATGTTTTATATTTTAATTTATAATTGATTACGTACATGAAGGTTAGTTCCAGAGTGTTGAGTTTGATTCTCGTCCTTTCTCTATCAAAGGATTTTTTTTTGGTTTATTTATCACAATGATTTATAATTTTTCTTTTAAGAAATTTGGCTCAACTACCCGTACAAGTTAGCTTTATTTGCTTTGCTCGAGTTATTTGCTGAATTTGGTTGCTGGGTTTTGTTTCATATGTTGCAGGGTCTGCTTAATTTGCTGCAGAATGACAACAGATCCTGTTGAGCGTAGCGATAGCAGCGGTGACGAAGATTCTAGTGAATTGAGCATTGAGGCGAGTCATGATGTTCAAAAGCAAAGAAAATTAACTTTGGAGGTATGGACTATGGAAATAATTTATAGCATATTTAAACTTTAAAAGGCTTATTGAAAATGTGTTACTATGTTTAATTCCAAAAGAGAGAGATTTTGATTGGAGAAAGTAGTGAAGGAACTTGAAAATCACTTGAGCAGGGGAATAGCATGATGAAATGAAATATTTATGTTTCTGAAGAGCCCAATATATCTAATTTTCAAACTCTTCATTCTTTTCCTAAATTTTCTTGGTAAAACAGCAATCCTGAGAACGCAAATGAAATTTTTTGTTTAAGGGTATGGTGTGGAAGGAAAAAGTTTGTAAAAGTCATCTTTTGATTTGAAAAGATAATGGAAGGAAAGGAGGAAAAAGTAACCCATAAAATCCTCCATTTTCTTTCAACATTATACGTTGAAGTACTTTTTGTTGGGCACACTAAAAACGCTTCTGGACAACCCAGGCCCTGTTCACTTTATGTTTTTAGTGGTATATTTATTAGTATTTATATTCGATAATTTGGTTCTTAGATATGGTTACTAATAATCTTGATGGAAGTAATGTTAGGCTGATGTTCACCAAAGTGACGACGGCTCGAGCGATGATGTTAGTAGTGATAGTGATTATAATGACGATGATCACAGTTGTGAAGAATCCGATCAAGAAATTGAGGGGAGTGATTCATCAGAAGATGAGGTATGTAGTGTTCTCTATCTCTTGGGAAATTAGTAGAACTTTTTTAATGTTTGTTTCTAGTCATAGTTGATGTATTAAATATTAATACTTGCCTTATTTGATAACTATGTTAGGACAATGTTTACACAAGTGAAGTAGAGGGCGCTAGTGGTGATGCTGATGGTGATAATGATCATGGTGAAAAAGATCAAAGTGAAAGTGAAGAGTCTCATAATGGAGTTGAGGAGAGTGATTCTTCGGAAGATGAGGTCTGTCGTGATTTATATTGTTTGGGATGATATTAAGCTTCGCGTTTCGTATATTTGTTTAAGGAAAACATAATGCACATACATATCTACTGGTTTGCTTATCTATTACTGTGTGATAGGTGAGAGGAGAGGTTTTACTACATATTGAATTTACAGAACTGCTCTTCCTTAATTTAGAAAAATGAACAATAGATCTATCAGGATTTGAACCTGTGACCTTCATCGTAAACTTGCAATCTAAAAACCATTTGAACAAACACGAACATATTGCGACAAATACTAAAAGCAATTCAAATATCAAGAATTATTAGGTATAGTCCTGCATGCGCATCGAGTGTGCCCCATGTTCTATTTACTGATAAATTGTGTTTGGGTCGATTGGTCGAACTAGGCTGGCCCATTTCTCTATCCATCCAAACCTCCTATTGTTAATTTGGTGTAATAAAATATTTTGTTTGTTTAAATTTGAATATTTTTTCTCAAATAGGTTGCTCCTCGGAATACAGTTGGGGATGTTCCCCTCAGATGGTACGAGGATGAAGAGCATATTGGGTATGATATTTCTGGTAAGAAGTTGAAGAAAAAGGAGAGGCAAGATGCGCTAAATTCATTTCTGGCAAATGCTGATGACTCAAAAAATTGGTATGCTACTTATCCTCTTGAAGTAGTTATGTTTCTGCGCGTTGTTTAAAAAAGTTTGTAACTTATCTGTCCTTTATTACTCATCTTCAAGTTTTGATTTCGTACTGCCTCTTTTAAGAGGAATATATTAATGTCAAGTAGGTAAGAGTGAAACTTCACATTTGTGTCTCTTTCCTTAATAATGTCAGTATACCTACAATTGTATATGATCTGAATGTGTTTAATACAGTAGCTAGTAAAATACAATGGAATGTTTTTATAATTCTTCGTTATTCTTTGTTGTTGGTATATGTATAGCTATACTTCTGTGTGCAAAACGTAGTTGTTTTATAAACAAACTTTTTTGGATTCTAATTTATAAGCATTGGGCCTTTTCAAAACCCTTTTCTTTTTTTGTTTCTTTTTTATGGTTTACGTTATATTCAGGCGCAAGATCTACGACGAGTATAATGACGAGGATGTTGAACTTACAAAAGAACAGACAAAGCTCATCCGTAGATTGTTTAAAGGAAAGGCACCACATGCTGACTTTGATCCATACGCGGTTTGTACTTTCTTGTTCCTTCCATTATCATCGACTTTCCAACCTAATTTTCTTCTTGATGAAGTTTCTTAAGCTTCCAATGTCTTGAATACAGCCTTATGTTGATTGGTTCTCCTGGGACGGTGCTAAACATCCACTTTCAAATGCACCAGAACCCAAGAGGCGTTTTATTCCTTCCAAGTGGGAGAGTAAAAAGGTAAATATTTTTGTCTAATTTGCTTTTCGGAATTTCTTTACTTTGCCTTATTCTTTTTTCCTAAGAAATTGCAATATGCATACGGCCACAGGTCGGGTTTGGCCAAACCTGAAGCTAACCTGCCTAATAATATGGCCAACCTGAAGCGGGTTTTATTTATAGAAATCCGAAGCTGCCCGGCCCGAATTGTTGTAATTATATAGTATTAAAAGGTTTTAAATAAAAAGATATTATATTCGTGTCGGGTCCAATGAGCTTATTGTATGCAAACTGGAACCCAAGCTGAGCCATTTTATGTTTTAGAAACCCATACCTGCCCCGGGTTGATAAAGACCTGCCCCATTAGGGTCGGTTTGGGTTAAAAGTGATTGGGCCGGGCCTTTTTGTCGTCCCTATCTGTAAAGTGTGTTGACATTTCTACATTGAATCTGCAGGTTGTTCAGTATGTTAGGGCAATTAGAAAGGGACTCATAAAATTTGATAAGCCAAAGGAAGAACCAAGGTTCTATCACTTGTGGGGAGATGATTCTAGCTCTAAAGAAAAGTCTGGTGGATTGGCATATATACCCGCGCCAAAGCCTAAGTTGCCAGGTTTGTGTGGGTTAATCTTTATTTTCCGACATTTTAATTAATCCTAAGATCTGATGAATCCCATTATTTTTCTTTGCATTCAAATGAATATTTGGTCTTTAACTTAAAGTTGGAATCCAGGTCACGAGGAATCCTATAATCCTTCTTTAGAATACATTCCAACACAGGAAGAGATTAATCAATACCAGCTTATGTTTGAGGAAGACCGGCCTAAATTTATTCCAAAACGGTACTTTGAAATGCTAATTGGTTGATGAGAAATGCTAATTGGTTGATGAGAAATGCTGGACTCACTAAAAATGTGCAGAAAAAGTTGTAGACAAGATGAGTTGTCATCTCGTGATGTAATGAAGAGTAGGTCCCACATGTATGTCATGGGGTCCATTAACACTCTTCCTCCAGTCCTGAAGTGACAACTCACTTTCTGCACATGTTTAGCGAGTCTAGCATTACTTTTGTTTGATTTGTATGACTTGCTCCTCATATTAGTATTTTAATATCTAGAATTTAATTAAATTTCTATTTGCACAGGTTTACATCATTGAGAAGCGTTCCGGCATATGATAAATCCCTCAAAGAATCTTTTGAGCGTTGTTTGGATCTCTACTTGTGCCCGAGAGTCCGGAAGAAACGTGTAAGAGCAACAATTTGTTCTTCAAACTCTTAATCTACTGATTGCTTCATATCAATAACAGTTCTCCATTTATGATTCAGATTAATATTGATCCCGAGTCATTAAAGCCCAAGCTCCCGAGCCGCAAGGATCTAAAACCTTACCCAACAACATGTTATTTAGAGTACAGAGGACATAATGGTCCGGTTATGTCTATATCTACAGATTCTTCGGGGCAGTGGATTGCTTCTGGTATGGGCAGTTTTCTTAGAATTGTGGTTGATTTTATTTTTTATTTTTTTTGGTTTCTCATGGCCATAAAATGCTGAATTTGGCTCACACTATTTTATGTGATCTATAAAGGTTCGAGTGATGGAACTGTGCGTATTTGGGAGGTTGAAACTGGAAGATGTCTTAGAATCTTTGAGATAGGCGAAGAGGTCAAGCATGTGGCGTGGAATCCTTCTCCTGAGCTTCCGATCTTGGCCGTTGCTGCGTAAGACTAATCAACTCTTTCTGTAATTTTATGACGATCCATTGCAGTCCCTGTTTTATGACCCAAAAGTGTCCACAAAGTACCAAGCCGTGTGTGTCCATGCCCGTGCCCAGAATATTATAAATACTGAAAATGTTATAAATACTGAATATGTCTGACACGCCATGTAGTGTGTTGGACACGTACTTGTGTCCCGGTACCAGACACTGGGACTCCACTCAGAAGGAAGTTGCCATGCTTCCTCGGACATTTTAGTGGTTCTTCCTTTATTTTTCAATATTTTTTGAGATTGTATTGGCTGGCCATATGATTTAATGCAGGGGGCAAGATGTATTTCTCTTGAATGCCGGTTTCGAGGAAGAGGAACAGAGAAGGGTTAAAGAACTATTGCACCTTGAAACTCCTACAACAGTAGACGACTCTGGTCAGCGAGAAACTTAGCTACTATTATAGCATTTAACGTATTTATGGTGCTATTGTTTGACTGTAGGAAATTTATGCCTCGTGTTTAGGTGATAGTTCATTTGTTACCTGGGGTCAAGATGATGAACAGGAGGGAATCAAGTTAAAGCACTTTAAGGTATGCTTTTCTTTTTCATTATCTTAGCTATTGGAATTGCCTAGTATCTCTTTCACACAAATAAAGAGTCCCCACTTTGACCAGCGTTCTAAAAATCCCCGCCTATGCGTGGTGGAGGTTCTCCTGTATATGATAGAAAAAATTAGGAGGGGCCCGGGTGGTTCTCCTTGCCAAAAAAATAAAAATAAAAATAAAACAAATATATTAGACATTTGCACCCCCCTCCTCATGCAGAGCCAAATTCCTGGCTCTACCACTGTGCCTAGGTGGGGTGGCACTTCGGCAAGACTAACATTGTTTTTCACTCCTTTTTGTATTGAAATTATCTTTTTCATGTTTGAATTATGAGAAATATTTGTTTTAAGAAACTCTTAAACGTTCATTTTAGAAATAAAGTTAGATTTTTGTAATATGATATCATTAAAATATAAATAAACAAAAAACGGTTGCTTAGGCTCTTGGGGCCCCCGACATACTGCCCGACTAAGTCCTAGCACTTTTTAATGTAATTTTCCATTTGGGAAGTCCCAAATTAAGAGTCATATTTTACCAAATCCTACAGTGCTAAATAACTAGTTCTTCTCCATTGATTACGTTGAAATTAGTGCGATCTTAAAAAGGGTTATAGTCAAATAATGTCTCTTAATTAGGGATTATTCCTTCATTGTAGTTGCATGTTTTTTACATTGGCTCTTAATGTACATATTGTGAATCTTATTATCTTGCAGAGTGTTGCTTCAGTAGAATGGCATCGGAAGGGAGACTACTTCTCTATTGTTATGCCAGCTGATATCCTTTCTTATATTGTATTAACACATACATATATATATGATATAATAAATCCTTTGATCTATTAATTACTAATCTTCATCTTAGCAATCTATTGTAGGATTACATTAAATATTTTCTAATTTGCATATACTAGAAATCAATTTATACATGGTTCAATTGTGCTTCTTGACATTTTTATCACGCCAGTCAAAAGCAATACTAATACACCAGCTTTCGAAGAAAGTTACTCAAAGAATTCCATTCAAATTGCATGGTCTTCCGGTTTCAACAGCTTTCCATCCAACTCGTTCTGTCTTTTTCATCTCGACGAAAAAGAATGTTCGTGTCTACGATCTACTTAAGCTAAAACTAATCAAGAAGCTTGAATCTGGGGCCCGTGAAGTTTCCTCGATTTCTGTTCATCCTGGTGGTATGTTACCCGTTTCAATGCGCTCATTTGCAATTCCCTGGCTTTATATAAATGAAAAAGAAAAACAAAACGATACCAGTAGTTAATGTTAAATTTTGTTTCTTGATTTGTTCTTATTTCCCTTGTGCAGGTGATAATGTTATTGTGGGGACCAGAGAAGGAAAGTTGGGTTGGTTTGATATGGATCTTTCCTCTAAACCTTACAGAATTCTCAAGTATGTAATTACTACTATTTATTTATTTATTTTTATTTTTTTGCAAAACTGGTAAATGGTTGTCTCTAGGTTTCTCACTCTGTCTCGGGCTAGTTCTTTTATATTTATTTTTTGTTGTACTTTAAGTATTATGATATTGTTTTTACAATTTAATAATTTATTAGTTAACCGTCTTAAAGAGAGTTCACAGAGTGTGGTGGGTTATAAAGTGGGGTTCTCTTACTTGCTATTCTATCCGATCGGATATTGTATTAAGCATATTAAGTCGTATAAAATTTGTTGTGGGTTCCTTCCCCTGCTTTTAATCCTAGTTGTAACTAGGAAGGAAGAGCTTTAGGCCGCCTTTTTTTTTTCAAGATTTTTTTAGTTTAATTGTATTTAATGATATTAAGCCGTAATAAAGTGGTCATCTCGAGTTGACAGCCTAATGGAAGGTTAGGTTCTCCTCGAATTGAACTGTTGAGTGTCGGAGGCTTCAGCTCCTCCCTTCAAATTTTCTTCCCCATTGTTAATTTGATTTAATTATTTTTTCATTTGCAAATGGTTGTGTATCACACTACACTACTTAAAACATTGTAGATGGAATTCTAACAATTTATGTACTTACTGGGTTGAGCGCTAGTGTGCTATTTCATTTGCATCTGTTTTTTATTTATTATTATTTTTTTTAAATGTTTGTGATATGACTCTTCTGATATGATTTTTTGAAAATTTTCAGATGCCACCCGAAAGATGTAACAAATGTGGCCTTTCATCGTACATACCCTTTGTTTGCTTCGTGTTCCGATGATTGCACAGTATATGTTTTTCATGGAATGGTTTATTCAGATTTAAACCAGAACCCTCTTATTGTTCCTTTGGAAATTCTTCGAGGGCATTCAAGCGCTAACGGGAGAGGTCGGTTCTTTCAAATCTCTCTACCCTTTTATTTTGTCCGTTAATTGGCCTTTGACTTATGGGAGGGTCTGGGGAATCATATGCAAGTTTGTGGTACACTGGGCCCGTGTGATAAATGCTTATTAGGCACACCATCATTGGCCCAGGAGTGCTGCTGCATGGTACTCCTAGCATGTGTCATATTTACAGCATGAGCTGCTGGGCATGTATCAAAAGCTACTCGAGCTGGACTCATGATTGTTCAAGTAGAAGCTCATTTCAGGATTTTTTGTGAAACAAACCAACCAAGGTTGAAAACATTTTGGAGAGCCACTTTAGCTTAGTTGGCTCTATAAGTTAAAAACACTGTAAAACTCTGTTAAAGTATCAAGCTACTCGAGCTTGGCTCAGTTAAAAAGCTTGTCTGAGAGCCAAAGAAGCCCTATTTGGCTTGACTTGGCTTGACCTATCACTGCTTGACTAGGTTCGTTTGCAGCCCTGCTCTTGGCTTTATTATAATATATAAATAATTATGAAAAAAAAATAAAAATAAAAATCTTAATCACCTTATTCACCTCTGCAGAAAATGGACCAAAATCGACTTGATACTCTGTATACACCCACTCTTATTTCATATTGCCTTTTGTCTATCTTTAATCCTCCCACTTCGTAAAATCTTCTATTTTTTTCTATAGGCCAAGGAACCTTTTTCTTTATTTCATCCTGTCAAATATGGGATATTATCTTGTCGATTTATTACAGCATCCTAAAATAAAGGTTATTATTAAATCTTGTTAATTCTTAAGCCAACATTTTATCAATTATTTGTGATTTATATAGGAGTGATGGATTGCAAGTTCCACCCTAGACAGCCGTGGCTATTCACCGCCGGTGCTGATTCTGTGATAAAGCTCTTCTGTAATTAAAGAAGATTGAAAGACGAAGTGGGCCATTTTTAAACAAGTGCAATTGAAAGGTTCTACTTGAGGCTAAAACTATGGATTCAGACCTCATTAAACAGAGACAATTCTTTTTAGTTTAAGACGACCAACCATACAATTTCTTGGGAGGTAAATTGATGGCTGGATTTTGCAGTGAAGATTTAGTAATGTTCTTGGCGGCGGTTTTGATATTGAATAGGCTATAAATTTTGGATCCTTAAAAGGAATAGGATTATCTTTGGTTGGTTTTTTATAGTGCAAGGGACTAAGTTATATTCTAATTAATTCATTTGTATTTTTGCAAGTGCTACTTTGGGGTTTGTTTTGGGTGGGAACGAGTAATCAGGCCATTTTTATGGTTATCATATTCTACTTATCAAAGTGATTTAGAAATGTGTGTGTTTGTCTTTTGAGAGTTTAAATTTGATGACCATAAGTTTCATAGTGATCTTACTATATGATTGGTTAATATTTAGCCTAAATGGCTTCAAATCTTTTGATCCACTATCACCTTGGCCATTAAACTTTGAAGGGAGCCACTTTGGCCATCGAACTTTAGAGCAAGTACTACTTTGACCATTCGGCCAATTTGGCAGTTAAATTACATGTAATGAAATCACGTGCAAGGCACATGATTTTTAATATAATGAAACCATGTGCAAGGCACATAATTTCATTTACAGCCTTTTGCTGCAACAAAACACCATTTGCGGCCTTTTAGTGCAACATTAGTCCTTACTTCCACGAATTTCTGCATGTTAAATTGGACGAAATAAAGTGGAGTTTTTGGCCTAAAATAGTGTACTTTTTAAAATTATTTCAATGAATGCGGGGTACTTTACAACTTATTTGGGAAAATAGGGTAAAACATAAAAACGTGAGAATAGGTGGTGATTTGAAGGCTAAAAACGTGACCCAAGGTGATGATTAAAAAAAAAAAATACAAGAGCAGTTGGCGATTTTAAGGCTAAAAACTTTTTTAAAAAATAATAATTGTGTAATAGGAATAGAAACACACACTAAGAACATGTGCAAATCAAATTAAAGTAATTTTTTTTGAAATTACCTCAGTTAGTTTATGAAGATCCGCAAGCCACAACACTTCCCTTTGTTTGTCAATGGAGAGGGAGAGGAAGGTACGACAGAGATTGATGACGACGGAGAGTGAGAGGGAGAGTGAGATGGAGAAGCTCGGCGACGGGACATACGAAGAGGGAGAAGGAGAGACGACGTGTCGGTGCGAGAGGAGCAGAGATTTGGTCTAGGGATTTTGTGGGATTTGGAATGTGATTGGTTGATTTTGGGGTGGATTTTTGAAACCTCACGTTTTTACACGTAAGGTCACTTTTTTAGGCTTAAAATCGTTACCTTCTCTCACGTTTTTACACATTTTTTTAAATTTTAAAATTGTGACCTTGGGTCACGTTTTTAGCCTTAAAATCGCCAATTGGTCTCACCTTTTTATGTTTTTTTTTTTTTTTTAAATTGTGACCTTGGGTCACGTTTTTAGCCTTAAAATTACCCCTTGCTCTCACGTTTTTTTTATATTTATCGTATTTTCCCAAATAAGTTGAAAAGTACCCCATTCACTGAAATAAGTTAAAAAAGTACGCTATTTATGCCAAAAACTCAATAAAGTGCAAGGCATGTAATTTTATTTATAGCCAAAAAAAACACCACCCTTTTACAAATTTCTGCCAAAATGAAACAAACTTTGTGTAAAACAAAGCCATATTTTCACAAACATGACAACTTGGGCTATTTTATGACCAAAATGACTAAAATACCTAACAATGTCATGTGGGCTTCATCCCATCCAATTTATCAGCCAAATTGGACGAAACGACCAAAGTGGTATTCGCTCTAAAGTTGGTTTGTTTTATAAAGTGGGTATTGGATCGAAAATTTAGTCACCAAGTTGTTTATTCTAATATTTATCTATGTCATTATCGCATGATAAAAAATAAAGTCCTCGCTCGAGTTATTTTTTACCTCTTGCAAGGACCCAACCATCATAAAATAGGGTCAATGTGATCCTCTTTAAGAGATGGTCAATAAATTTGGTCTCGTCTTTGAATGTGATTATTTTCTTGGGTTTCTTTATTTTTTTTCTTAAGTTAACATCTAAACATATATTATTTGTTTCAATGCTTGTGTTTTGAATACAAAATATATATTATATGGTAAGGCTATTTCCCGTATGGTGGTTGTTAAAAGAGACCCTTAATATTTATTTTTACCACCACATGTATTATAATATAAATATGATGTATAACTACCACTAGTGGCGTAGCCAGGAATTCGAAGTCGGGAGTGCACAATTTGAATAAACTCAAACACGTCCAATTCGAAGCGACTGATCTACACAACCTATGAAAACATCCAAAGGAAAGGAAATCCGGGAACCTAAATGAATTATGATTAAGATAAGTAGGTCCTCTTGGAAGCGTATAGCCCATGGTATGGTAGCTTTTCTCCCCAACTTCTTACGGGAGCCATGTCTCCTAGTAGCACAAGAAAAAGAACAACTAATTTCAACTTAGAATAAATTCTTCTCGGAACTGAAGTCAAGCTATAAAAGTTCAACTTAGCACAAGAAAGTAAGATTATTTCTTTGTGACGAAGGGAGTATGAACTAAAAAAAGGTTCGTGTTCAAGATAAGAATCTAATGAATTATGGGATCCAGATAATGAATTTTAACTGAATATAATGTCCTTCATAGAACCACCATATTAGAGAACTAATAGTCTAATAGTAATGATTGCAAACAAAAAAAAAAATCCATTCTTAAACTACCCTTTTTTTTTGCTATTTGAGGATCCAACCACACTAATTACTCTGCAGCATTTTGTATACTCGTGTCCACGTGCTATGTTCAAGGAAAGATGCAAAAACAAAAGCATAGCAACTCAAAACATAGACTCAACAATGAATATGATGATAAAATTTCCAAATCCATGATTCATTTCCATCTCTATTAATTTAAAACAAGCTCAGGATATCATAATCAAGTCTGCTAAAGTCACACTACAACTGATATACCACTAACTCATTCCAACCCACCTTTGTTAGCAAAATCAAATAGAACTACATCATAATACGTAACAGGGCTATAATCAGCCCTAGAACTCACACTTATTAGATCTAAACAATGATCAAGAAAATAGCAAATTAGCTATAGCCTATAAACCAGATAGAAAGCTCACATTTCACCATAATTTTTACACATTTAAACGAAGCAAATAAAGAACCACTAACCTTCGTGGCTTGGTCTGTGATGATTGACTGAGGCTTGAGTGCGTGGGTGGTTGCCGGTTGGTGCTGTGGATGGGACGTCGCTGGACCGAGTCGGAGAGTGGAGTGAAACGGAGCGAAAAAAAGAAGAAAAGAAACAGAGGAGAAGACTGAAGAGAACGGAAAAATAAAGGGGGAGAGTGAGATCGGGATCTCTCTCTCCATTTAAGTGTCTTTCAATTCTAAAAATGCTCTTCAACTTTTATTTCTTACAATTGCATACCTTCAACTATAAATTTATGCATATAAATTCCTATTTTCTTTTAAATTATTTTTTTTAAAAAAATTGCCGAATCATCGGGGGTGCGCGCGCACCCCCTCGTCACTACGTAGATATGCCCCTCTACCACAATGTATGTATATGCTTGTGAGACTAATATTAGAGGTGCATTTAATAACCACCTTTTTCCACTTTGTTGGGTATTTAGAAATCACTCCTAATGGATTTCCTTATTGAAAACGTATGGCGTGTGAAATATGATTCTTTATAATTCCCACAATATTTATAATTTTTTCAAATAGTTTATGGCTAAGCAATAATAACAAGTGTTATCATTTTAAACTCATATATTCAAATTTTTATTTAAGCTTTTCTATTACTATAATTTTCAATTAGGAAGAGCAATTACATAATTTTTTGAAGCATTTATGTGTTCATGTTTATGTATAGGCTATCCATATTACCAAAGTAATTTTCTCTTGGGCAAAGTAAAATATAGCTCTGAGAAATTGTACTGCATATTTCAAAAGTTGTACATTGCTTTAGTAATATTACTAACCTATATATATAGCATGGGTGAGGATTAGGTGTGCACCAATTTTGTACACCGGTCCGTATGGATTTGCCATTTTGGCACGCTTGTAGATTGTATTTTTTGATAAAAAAAAAATTTAATATATATTTTTTTTATCAAAAAATTCAATAAAGTAGTGAGTTAATCACAAGATTGAAATATTTCATTATTCAAATAAAGATACTTGTACCAACTTTAACAACAAGTCAAAAGCTTAAATGATAAGTCATAAGAGTGCATTTATTATTATTTTAATCTACGTTTTTAAATACAAATTTGTAGACACGGTATATCTTTTTGGTCTATTCTAGGCATGGCCATAAATTACCATTAAATTTTCATGCTCAGTCAAAACCTCGATCTCCAACTGTTCGTCAGCTCCAAGTACAGTGGTAACCTCGCTCCCCGAGTGTTCGTCAAAAGTTCCAAGCACAGACTCAACCTTGCCGGCCAAGTGTTCAACAGAAGTACTTGGGCCTACTTCAATAAAAATATGTCAAAACAATTAATGGAAAACTGGAAAAGTTGTTATCTCATGACCAGTATTAGAGTTAGTTCAGAATATACCATTTGAACCAATATGAAAATATTTCATTCACATTAATATAAAACCAAGACGAAACACGAACTTACAGGGTCTGGTGTGACAACAATTGCAGGAAGAGAGAACAGCCACTGCCTGAATGATTGCACAAGTGAGCGAGGCCAAGAGGCCATGAAAATGCAAGAGCAGACGAATTAAACGGAGCAGAACAGTGCCATCGGGAGGAGGATTGAACCCAACATAGTCAAAGCAAGGAGGACGGACAAGTAGAGGTTGCCTAATTGTAGGCGAATCGGGCGCACCAATAAAAAGAGAGTAAGAGGGAGTCTAATGGAGACTGCGAGGAAAAGGAGAAAGAAAGAAGGCGAGTATTGGTAGGGCTGCTTTTTGCGTTATTGGGCACTTGACCGAGTCCCAAAGGCTGCGACTACTACCGCTATCTCCGCCTTGTGGTGAAGTTTGAAAGAAATGAAAGAAAAAGCTAACAAATAGGGGAACTAGAAAGCGGAGATCAACGTTGGAATGCATATTTGATTGAAGTACGCAAAATAAAGATTGTATGCAAATGAATGAGGTAAAGAAGCAAAGTTGTGGGAGTGTATATATACAAGTAAAGAAGAAATTTTCGTCAGCTAATTTAAGCCACGCCTGCTCAAATTTTTTGGTTGTCTATTTAATTTAGATTTATTATTTTTTATTTTGAGCAAAATATATGTAGTTAAATAGGGTTGAATATGTGACCTAAATGTTAAAAATATAATTTTTAACCACTAAGTTAACAATAAAATGTATGTAACCATTAAATACCTGTATCTAGAGGGAAAAAAAAGGTAAATGATTAGTGTATGCGAACATCATGAAAATGGATGTGACCGGACAAACTAATACTTCCTTTCTAAATTAGGATTTGACTCAATGTGAAAATCAAACAATTTAAAGAATACTTTTAACTTTTGTAAGTGTAGACCTTGTAGGTCTTAATTTTAGTTTGATAATAACAATAAATCAATCATGTGTAATTTAACATGTTCTTGATTTAAAATTATAGCTTTCTTATTTGAAAAATCAAAAATATCATGATTGCTCGAAGGAAGTTTGACAATGATCATTCAATCATATCCGATCAAGTCATCAAAGCATTGGACTAGCAAGAAGATCAATCTCATCAATGCAATTCATGAAGCATAAAAGATCATATGCCAAAGCTTTAAGGAAAAAGCTTCAAGTGGAGAATCAATTTGAATAAACAAATCGAAGCATTCGAAGACTCATCCATTCGGTAATTGAGTGTTGGCTTAAGATTAATGTAAAGTTTCTTAATTGATTGATTATATAGCTTAAACATGTTCATGCATCATGACAAGATTGATCAAAACCAAGTTTGAATCAAAATCATTTCAAAACATCATTCTTATAAAAACCGGTTTTCAAATAAATTCATATTAAATTCAAATGATCATATTTTGAGTTTTTCCAAAAATAGGTGTCTTAGAAACTTATTTTTGAAGTCCCCAAAGCATTAGAATTGATTTTGGAGCTTATATGTAAAAGTACAAAAAATTGGGTTTTTTGGCCTTTTGGCCTGTTGAGCAGCAGGGTCCATCAGTCGACTAAGCAGCCTTGCTCAGTCGACTAAGGATCCATCAGTCAACTGATGGTTTTGCTTAGTCAACTGATGCTTCAGAATATAGCCGTTGGATTTCTGATTTTTTTACCATTTTTGGTACTAAACTTCTACCAAACCTCACAAACGGCTATATCACTTTTGGGACTATATATACACTATCTAAGACACTTTTTGACAACCTTGAATCACTCTTATACTCTCTACTTCATCTATCTTCAATATCTAAAGATGCAAGAAATTGTTTTTGATCAATCACTAATCATTTGAGATATATCATCTTGATCAAATAGGATAACTCTAGTGTGAGCTTTAAATTGTATTCTTTACACACTTGAGAGAGTTATTGTAAATTGGTGTGAATTACCAAACAATTAGAATTCATTGTGAGAGGTAAATCTCATAGGAAAAACAATAAGGTAAATTCTTGTTTAGTTTTTGTGAAAGGTAAATTTCACAAGGTTAGCAAGAGAGAGTCTTGTGTGAATATTGTGGTCAAGCAATATTTGTAAAGAGTGTAGTGAGACAACAACACTTGTAGTGGTTTAATCTTCACCCGGAAGGAGATTGATTTTAGTGGAAATTCTCGGGGAACTAACCGAGCACGGATTATGGTTTGGTAAACCAAAACCGTGTGGACAAAAAGCCTTGGACTTCAAATCGGTTCAATCTTTCTTACTTAATCTCTTTATTATTGATTATTTTGCTATTGCTTAATTGTTTGCTCTTGGGATTGTTTGTTTAATTGTTTATGTGCTTGCATTCCTTGATATTTTGGTTTAGTAAGTTTGTTTTACTTAAACATTTTGAAAAAGTATTTTAATTCCGCATTAAAGTTTTTAAACCCTATTCACCCCCCTATAGGGTTGAAATCCGACCAATAGTAAGTACATAATCCGCTTATGTGACGCCCGAATCCCTTAAGACGTTTTCACCTCCGGGATCTAGTTAATCATGGTGTCATACGTGATGACGGGTGTACGTATAAGAAGTTAAGCAAGGATCTATTCCAGAAATTTTTTGTCATGTGGAGTTTATAAAATTTGACATCCGTCCTGTAAATCAAAAGAGCATTCTCTATCTAAGTCATTTCAAAAACGAACACTTAATAAAAACACTCCACATATGAGATGACTTTAAATACAATCAATCCCAAATCCCTTTTCAATAAATACCAAGTTTTATACAGTACAAGCATCTTAAAATATAATATCAAAGCCTCTACAGCATACTCCTTAAGTTAAAGGACTACAAAGTAGTTTGAGGTCATCAGAGCTTCTATAAACGTACAACGCGTGCCACCCTCAAGTATGGACCTGCAAAACTGTTTAAAAGGAAGAAATGAGCCAAATCCGGGCTCAGTGGGAACTATAAGGGGTTTATATGGAAAGTATGGTTTTTCATATGAAAACACTTGCACCTTTTATATAAAAATAGGTAAGTCATTTAATACAATTATATGAAAACCGTGCTATAGGGATCATTTCTTTCCAATGTGCTATTATTGTAACCGATACCTATAACTGCTCTCGATTATCCAGTAATGTGTGAGGTATGTTCATTTCCTAAGCCAAATATTCATAGGTACCGCTTTGTTTATAGTACATTTTTCATCCATACTTGGCTTATTATAAGGCTTCTCACACCCTATAATTTTCTAAGCGTATGCTCCGTATGATAAACTAACACTTCCCACGAATAACATATAATACGGTAAAGTCGTATACATACACATACACACACTTTCATAACTCTAGTATTTAGCCTTAGCTTACCCCCGCGGTACACTAGGCCTAGAACTCAGGTTCCCGAAGGCCTCCAAGCTCTAAACGAATCATGTATCCTCCTAATGAACGAACTACCCATGGACTTGATCCTAATTTGTACTTCATTTGGAGTTAAACCCATGCAGACCATTTTCCCAGGGACTACGCTCCAAATACTTAACAAGTGGGATACTCGTGCAAGTATGTCCGTCGAAAGACGGAGCTACACAAACTAATCCGCAGCCGAGGAAGCTATAAACCCTAGGACTCCATCCCCTCTCTCATCCGTCAGGAGGCTAAATACGTCAGTATGAATATATCGTAATAAATCTTCATAATCATAATCAACCAACTAGGATTTTTCTTTAAGTCTACTATGAGCAGAGATAGCCGGAAAACTTGGGTTTTTCTGCCCCCAAGGCCCCTACCAGGTCCACTTAGTGGTTAGCCCCCAAGGCTGATATCAAACTCAAGTTTTTGTGCCCTTAAGGCAGGGACCCTCTACACGGTCCAATCCTGTCCCCCAAGGACAAATATAATAAAAATAACAACAATCATCACAGATATATAAGTAAATATCACAAGCAACATCACATGTATGGAATTTGATATACGATCATACATTACTCGTATTGTTCATTAATCTCATCATCAAGTTATAAACGTGTTTTACGTCCACCCAACATCCACAATATATATAGCACCACAACACATCATCCCACACACATGTATGTAGAAGGTCAATACGCAATCCTCACTTAGAAATATCGTAACTTGTATTATCATTATACACGTGTTATGGCCATTCATAATATTTTCAATTCTCATTGTCTTCTTGTTTTATAAGCTGTGGGACTAGAGCCATATACGTTTTATCCAAGTATTAACACGTAGGTTCCTATCTAGCCGATATCTCTACAATGAGTTGGCTTTGTATAACTACTACAAAGGAGCTCCAAGTCTCACCAATAAGCCTTATAATATGTTTAGGCAGTAGTATCATATTTGAGTTATATCTATGGTGCATATAAGCCATTACATCCCACTTATCACATTCGAACCTACCTCGATGGATGTATGTGGGAATCTTAGGGATCCCATCCAACATGCATACTGTGTAGTATGTTTATGTATATCTATGGCCTACAACCATTAATCAACCATTAATTAAATGTAAATCCCCAAAACCCCACTTACGTAATTTATACACTAAGCCCCCATGTGGGTTTGTTAGAAAAATTAACATATACATGTCAATCATATAAATAATTGATAAACAATGCTATTGGGGTAATGATACGTCAATATACATCATTAATTTGAGATACAACTCGCCTACTCACATGTAATCGCCAAGACCTAGGGTTTCATAAGAAAATTCCTATTTGGGTATGAAAATCTTTGATGCAATGAGTAATAAGTTAGAAGATAGGTTTAGTAATATTGTTCCCACCTTGAATAAGACGAATCTATGAGGTATTGAGCGCTGGATTGAGCCACACCTTGAGAACTTGCAAAATCCCCAATTTTGTTTGAAAACCCTAGAAATGGCGATGGAGCTTTAGAGAAGAAGATGAATAGTGATGATTTGATGTTGGTTTGGTGTGATGAATATGTGTAAATGAGAAACATCTCAAAACCCCCTAAATTTCACCTCTCATCTCTCTCTACGAGCTCTCTAATGGAGATGTTCAAATGAGGAGGAAAGAAATATAAAAATCTCACCCAGGTGCATGTACTCGACTACATCAAAAGCCATGTAGTCGACTACCACTATTCATAGCACACATTTCTGCTGTTTGGTCACAGGCTCAACTTCGTACCCAATTTTGGTCATCAGGGAGTGAGAATTAGGTCTCGGTCAAAACACGAAAGTTGTAGAGGGAATTGAGATGAAGACGTAGCCACAAACAGGGAGTCTTTTGAACCCTAGATGAAGAAGTTATGGCCTCTCAAAGTTGGCCAAAAATTAACTTTTCTAAAAAGTTCAAAACATGCTATTTACTTCCCGTTTTCGATTCAGGCCACCCGAATAATGAAAAGATTGATCCCAAAAAATATGACATGCTAGAGGTGTCGGGTCAAATAGGAGAGCCTCGAAACCCAATGTTCACGATCTAGTGGCGATAAAGCCTTAACCGGACTTAATGGAAGGATTAACTCATAAATGGAAATACAGGCGTTACAGCTTAATATTGTGAGGTGACATAGGCGGTTGCCTAAGGCCCCATATATTGAAAGTGTGTAATGTAGATCAATGTTCCAGGAAGGCAAATTGACATGTTTTTTTTTTGTTCTGATGGTAGGGCCTATTAGGGTTGTTAGAGTTATAGTTTATCTGTTCTGTTGGTTTGTTAGCGTTGTGGTTTATCTACTTCATTCAATTAATAATCCCTATTATTTGGGACAGGTAGATAGAGTTTTGACTATTTCTTTAGCCATTTACCACATTCTTAGGTTATGTAAAATGTGGGTTGTTTGTTTTCAATCTTATCTCTTTGTAAGGATTATATAAGCCAACAGCTTGCTTTGAAATCATTAACAATCATTATGATATTTTGAGTGTATTACATTGTGCTTAGAGTTTACAACAATCTAGTATCAGAGCGCACATCTCGGGGCCTGATTGTAAGAGAAAAGAAACCGCAGTTTCTTATGAAAAAAAAAGTGAAAAGAAAGAAAGATCAAAGAAGAAGAGAAAGAGTACGTGCTCGAAGTATGGCAGCTGAAAGTAACTTCGTTCAACCTGCAATTCCTAAGTTTAATAGCCATTAATCATTGGTCCATGCCTATGGAAAATTTCTTCGTTCAAAGGAGTATTAGAGTTTGGTGGAGGA